>JAWQFJ010002257.1:0-17953 GCA_034096865.1 Theodoxus fluviatilis
ATTTGAGACTGGGACAAGGATGAGCATCTCTCTTTGAAACCAGCATCTTTGTGCTATTGAGTATGGCCTGCTCTGTCACCAGCACAGACACCTTGCAAGGGATGAGCATGAAGAACTCTTCTCTTTTCCTGGAAGGCTGGTGGCTTTTGGCTGCACTATCAGACGCGGAGGTTTTCCTTGAAGTGCTTCATTGGGCCACCTGATATTCTCCTTCATGCCTCAGCTCTGGGAAGAAAAATGCTTTTGGAAGGATGGTGTTACTCTACAGACCACATGCCCCACCCATCTCAGCTGGGCTTTCACTATGCATGTACATGTAGGTGCTTCAACACCCCCAACCTGAGCTTTGAGTATTCCTCTTGTAGATCACAATGAGGTGCTGACTTGGTAGCTTGTTGGGGATGGTTAGGGGTAGGCTGCACAGGCAGGGAGGTATAGAGATGACAGAATCCATCTCTCCTCCATTCACTTGCTCTATAGAGTGGTCAAAGGCATCAGGGATGGCTTCATTCCCTTATTGTGCTGATGACAGGTTACATTGGCTGGAGACAATGCCCTTTGCCACTCTTTCTCTGCAGCTCTCGGCTGCTCTGCCCTCTGCCCTCTGCCCTCTCTGTCTCATGTAGCTGTGTCTCATAGCTCTACAGCTGACAGTGGAAACCTAATTTGTCTCGCACTTTTATCCTTCACCCTGTTACGCTCTTGACAACTACAAGGTCATTCCTTTAGACTGCAGTGCATGGCAGAATGGAGCATAATTGAAGGGGTTATAGACGTTACGCCCCTTTTGCCTGAATGCCACTTTGCCTAACCCTAACCCTAATCCTAACCCTAACCCTAACCCAGGCACGGTACATTCAGGCAAAGGGGCATTCAGGCAAAAAGGGCGTAACGTCCTGCACCCCGTAAGGCTAAGTTTTCAAAGCCAGGTACCTCAATGGCCCAGATGAAACATGCCTCTCACACTAGAAAAGAGTACTAGACCTGCTCGCAGCACTGCATGCTCAGTGCATGGACATCTCTGTGCTTCTGAATTTGGGCTCCACTCACATTTGCCACACCACTGGTACCGTCAGTGAACATGAACGATGGACAATCCTGATGATGACAAGTGGAAGGAAAGTGATCACACAAACATGAGACTGCTTTCTTGTCTGTGTTCAACGCAACGCAGCCCTGCAGGACTGCTTGCCTCCAGTCCTATACATTGCTCATTGAAGAGCTCTGCTGCAGTTGCTTATGGCCAGAATATGCTCTGGTGAAGGTGACAAGAACCTTGAAAAGCATCCCTGGGCAAGATGCCTGTCTCCATCCTGCAGTGAAACCTTTTACGTGTGAAGGGCAGTGAGGGCACATTGCAGTGCCGATGATTCTTGATTTAGAATTGAGCCAGCAAGGGGTCAAAGTGACTGCCGGGACATGGAGTACACCAGAGAACTTTCTGAGAATCTGCAAATTTTCAAGAAAATGTGTCAGTTTTCTGTGTGTGTGTTTGTGGAAAACATTTTCAGAGGGAAAAAAATACAATCCAACAGAAACTTTGTAATAAACTAGTTTTGTCCCTGGCGACTCTGCTCTTTCACACTTAGGCAGAGCTTGATAATGCCTGTTGCATGGTAAATTACTTATCATGAGAGATTGGATGGTGTCTTTAAAATGCCCTAATTCCCTCTTGGCTGGGACCCCTTGCTAAGACATTGCACATGGCCCCCACTGGGATGTGGGCAGTCCCTGGACCAGGCCTTTTTCAGAGATGTTTGGGGTCAGTGGTTCTCCAGCCCGTTGGAGATGCTACTGGCGGCTTGCCGTGTGCCAGCTGTTTCTGTATTATCTTGTCATCAGGTTGGGGTGGGGTGTCAGAATAGACCCACTGCATCTCCCTATGTGATTCGTAAGAGGTGAATAAATAGGGACATCGTTACTTGATTTGAGTTACTCCAAACTATTCTAGTGAGTTTGTGCTTGGTGGCCTTACATAGGCTGATAGGCCATAAAACTCCATCCATCCATTCATTCTTGTCATTGGGTGCCAGGAAAGGAATCATCAGGCTCCCCAATAACCAGGGGGTAAATCGTTAAATGGGATGAGCCTGTGGTGTAATGTGGCCATGTAAAATCACTATCTCTGAATTACAACAAACTCGGCCTTTTCAAGCAAAAATATAGGTTAAGATTTATTTCAGTTATTATTTTTAGCATGCAGTTTGAAAGACTTTTACAGTGTGGGCAAATTAGGATAGCATGCAAAATTGTGCTTGACTGCAAAATACAAGAACAAAATTCAACAAATAGTAACAGTACTCTTTCGTCCATTCCTGCACTTAAATTGCATTTTTGACATTGCTACAATAATTCGTTTTCTGTTTAGATTGCCATGGACATCCTCAAAATAAGCATCATATACAATGTATTGCTGACAACCATAAAGACAAGCGGGTGAAGTGGCTTTTCTGTGCACTTCTGATATTGCTTTGTCTTGTCAAAAACTTGACTTCTGCACCACAAAAATGTGCAGTACCACTGGCTTGGGCAAACAGCAAGTACTTGGTCAAGGTTGCACATACAAATGACAAAAATGAGATATCATTTGCATCCTTTTCAGAACAAAGGGATTTGTAAATTCTGATGCACAGCACTACTTGTAGTCTTTAGCTCAAGACTATTGCCTGTTCAGCAATACTTCAAATTTGGAACCGTCCACTTTAAGAATGCCTCCATTTTAACTCCCCAGATTCTGTTCATGGAATGTTTTTTCCTTTTTTTTTTGCATGCTAATCGTACCTATACACCACACACTCTTTTAAAGAAATGTTTTCCTTTCTCTTTCTTTTTCTTTGTTGGTGTGGCATTCTTACAATACTAACCATGCAGCTTCTGAGGTACAAAAAGAACTGAATAGTATGTCTGCAATTTTAGGCACTAGACAATAGGATGTCTCTAACTACAGTGGAACAATGTCAAAATTGGGCTTGGAATTGTGCATGTCATAGGGTACATATTAACAATGGTGAAAATATAAGGTAAAATTTGCATTACATTTTTCTTTGTCAGTCAAATACTCTTGTGCAAGAAATAAATAATGAAATATTCCAACATTAAACTGGTTTTAGAAATTTCTTTTTTAAATCAACAACTTACTGCCACACAATAAGTGAAGGAATCCTTAATTCTTGTAGAAAGTGTCTACTGCTCTTGTATACAGCTTCTCTGCATGCTCAGTCATCAATGGTAAAACATCCATTATGTTAAACAGAGATGGCAGATGCGAGATGGATGACAGCATCAGAAGCTTGAGGAAAAAGCAGCAGACTGCAGCATTTAGCAAAAGTCTAATGCAAACATATTGCAGTACATTTCTTCAGCAAAGAAAGGTTTTCTTGAGGGACTTTTGTAGAGTTTCAAATTGTCCACTTTTTAGAAGTGTGCTTGCTCACAGTTTTCATGAATATGTATTCATGAATATGTATGTAGAGTTGGAGAGCTGACATAGCTGTACCTGTGTTCATGAATATGCATGCAGAATTGGAGAGCCGACATAGCTGTACCTGTGTTCATGAATATGCATGCAGAGTTGGAGAGCCGACATAGCTGTACCTGTGTTTGCTGAAAGCTCCTTTGAATGTGTGTCAGCATGGTGATTAAAACTTACTCATTTTAACTCATGTTAACGTTTACACTGTCAAACACACAAAGTACACACTGCTGATCCTCCAGAAACACATCTGGATGTGGTGGTGATGGGATAGGTACATCAAAGATAAATGAATTGCTCCTTCTTCCTCTTTTTCTTCTTCTCCTTCCTTCCTTCCTCTCTTCCTTCCTTCCTTCCTTCCTTCCTTCCTTCCTCCTCCTCTTTTTCTTTCCTTTTTTCTTTTCTTTTTCCTTTACCACCTTATATTATTGTTATTATTATCATAAATCACCATCATTATTATTTCTAAAACTATAGCTATCATCAAGCACCCATGCAGATAAATACGTATAATTTGATCAAAACTTTCCATCTTTAACAATCTGGAAGACATCATCATGATCACACTTATCTAACTTCACAACAACCAAAAACGTTATCGCTTTACAATGAACAGAAAACCATTTGAAGAATTTTGAATTCAATAAACACATTGCATAATTCTGAGGCAATGAATGATTAAAAAAAAAGACATTGAATACATTAGCATGCTGTGCTACGCAAACTGCTATATTAAAACGGTGCAGGCATATCACAAACCTTTAACATCTATCATAATCTCAAGAACCATTGATTATTCACAAAAATTGCACTCTACATTGTGGTCAACAAGTTGTTGAGTAACAAAAAGCATACAAGGCAAACAGTAGATAAGACTTGTGCAAAAAATATGCTTTCATTATGCATAGATGGGATTTTTCACCCTATTTTCTCACCAAAAAAGCTCAAAATATACATATATATAATATAGGCATACATATCTCTGCCATATTTGCATAATTTAGCACTGGAAAACCTAATACTGATCTAGGTGTGAGAAACTATAGCACCTCTATATTCACTGGTAGCATCCATGTTTAAAGAATAAGACACCGAGGCATCTGTTATATCAAAGAGTCAAAAATTTGCGTGGAATATGGGCCAGCATTGGGCAACTTCATCAACTGTGATGTTTTGGGCACGTTTTCACTCTCCGTGTGGCAGTAGTTTCCCTTGAGGTCTTGTTTTGGGCACGTTTCCACTCTCCGTGTGGCAGTAGTTTCCCTTGAGGTCTTGTTTTGGGCACGTTTCCACTCTCCGTGTGGCAGTAGTTTCCCTTGAGGTCTTGTTTTGGGCACGTTTCCACTCTCCGTGTGGCAGTAGTTTCCCTTGAGGTCTTGTTTTGGGCACGTTTCCACTCTCCGTGTGGCAGTAGTTTCCCTTAAGGTCTTGTTTTGGGCACGTTTCCACTCTCCGTGTGGCAGTAGTTTCCCTTGAGGTCTTGGGGAGGAGGTCTGTCTGTGTGAACACACTTCAAGGTTAGACTTATTGATTGTAGATGTTGGTTGATATTTCAAGAAAAAATGGTATTCTTTAAAAGAAAGAAAGAAAGACAAATACAAAACCCACTGCAGTCTTCCATTTAGTGTGGGAGAAAGTCTGTTCATCTGATAATGTTTCAAATATCATTTCTGGGCAGGGCAGTTCTGAGGCTAGGACTTAAAAGATGATTTTCATCAGCTCAACTCCAAAATCAATGTCCACTCATCTTGGGGGAAAAAAGTTTTAACTGTACGTCGGTTTCCAGGGCGGTTGAGCTTTCAACATTTTCCATCCTATGTGGAAGAATGTTTGATAAGGTTCAAGGACTCTCTCTGCCCATGTGTGTCAGTCATGATGGAAGGTTGGAGATGGAATTTACCAAGACTTCCTACATCAATTGCTTTACTAGTAAAAAGTACATGTACTTGATGAATTTTCCTGGTCTCTTTAGCTGGTTAGTAGTTCAGTGACATGATTGTAACTGGATAAACTCAAAATAACTTCAAAACTGTTGTTGTCAGCTATCCGTCACAACATACTCTATAGTCTAATATCTGGCAAAGTGTAGTGCCCCTTGAATCAAAGCCAAAAGGCATCCCTGGTTGATGCACATCACCAGTTATCATTTCTTTTTCAGAGGCACTGAGAACTGTCCAACAAAGTGAGCTTGGAATTGGTACAGGATAAATCTCCTCTGACAAGGCTTGACACCAATTTTCCAGAGCACTCCACTTCTCCTCCTCCTAGGGTTGTCTCAACATTCTGAGATCGCAATTAGTATTTCTCTTCATGTCTGATGGGGCCCCACATAAGCTCTGTATCCCTGCCTTCTTCCGAACCTTGTGATTTTGCATTGGCTACACAGTCCTTCAAAAGCTTCTGTGTCTCATCTACAACAATGCGGAGGAAGTTTGGCCCCATGCTGCTCACTGTTGTCCCTCTGGTGGCTTCGTTGAACGGAAAGACGAGGAAGAAATCTCCTACCCTCTTCCCATTGTTTCTGCCGCCAGGGTGAGGCACTCTGTGGAGCTGGCTGGACGTGTCGAGATTCTTGGTGGCAGTCTTGGTCTCCTCCAGTGTGGTGTTGTCTCTCCAGCAGGCTTTTTGCGGGGCCCTCTGCCGCTGCTGGTTCTGCAAGGAGGAATTGCTGTTCCGTCTTGCCGCTAGGTGACTCCTCCCTCTCAATCCGGTGCCAGGCAAAGAACCAAAACTGGTGGATAACCCACGATTCAGCAGCTGTCCTAACGAAATGGCCTGCGGATTCCTCTGAAATTGGCGGAGAACGTCTGGGTGATGGCTCACACGACCACCTTGACTTCTTCCACTGCCAGGCAACCCTGACAAACATGGCAGTGACATTCTGTCCTTGCTTGAGACTTTTCTCTGGTGGGCTCTCTGCTCCTTGGCATACTGCTGATGAGGTGCATCTGACTCAGAAGATTTTAAGTTACCCTGAGGTTTGGACTGCAGACCCTGCTTAAGTCCTGAATGCAAGCTGGAGGGTTCTTTTTCCCCACTACCAAGGGAAAAGTGATTATTGACATCATCTGACATTGCATCCGAATTGTCACTGGAACTGGAAAATGTGGAGATCCCACTGTCAGGGGAGATGTCAGACACTTTGTTAGAAGAGTTCTTGGCACCTCTGGCAAAACTCTTGGTCACAGGAGGTTTGGATTTCTGAAATTCTCGCCTGGGTGATATCACGGCCTTGACAGGCAAAAGTCTGTGCCTTTCTGAAGGTCGTCTGTGATTCACACCAGCATTCCTGGGGGGGATGCTGTCCAGGTGGTTGTTGGACGCAGCTTTCCTGTCAAATGCCAGGTCAAACCTGTTCCTCTGGGAAGCGGACTTGAGGCTTGCAGAGACGGGCTTGGCTACGGATGAGGCTGACCTGGATCGCTTGTGGCTTCCTCTCAAGTCAGAGATGGACTTGCCCATGTTCTGCATGTGTGGAATGTCCTTCCTCTTCCTCTCCTCACCATTGGTCGGGGATGGACCTTGGCAGTCGGTTTCAGCGTTGTTTGAGGCACCATTGTAAGAATCTAAAGTCAGAGTGTCCTTTGCTTCCTTCTCCAGGAAATCTCTCGCCCTCTTCCCAGAAAATATGATCCTGTTCTTCGTTTTGAGCACCCTGGGAGAAGACTGTTTTGCCTCCAGGTCCCAATGCATTGGTTGTCGACTCATGGCGCTATTGCTGGACTTATCCGCCTCATCTGCAGCATTGAGGGGATCCAGCTCTGGTCTGTTCTCTTTCAAGCTAAGAGGGGAATCCCCTGGGCATTGGAACCCTGACACACTGTCAACTCTTCGACTGGTGCCACTTCGGTTAGTGGAGGACAGATCAGATTTGTCCTTGTCATCGTCCTCTTCACCCCCCTCCTCCATGTCACCTTTGCCAAGAGCGTCATTGTGGTGGTGGATCACTCCATCAGGTTTGTGAGACCTGCGGCCTGTCTGATGGCCACCCTTGCTGGAGGGAGCATTGTGCCGGGTGGATGCTGCAGGCTTCCTGATGGCAGGGTGTAGGCCGAAAACACGGGAGATCTGCCGCAGGCGGTGGTTCTCCCCTCCTCGCTCAGCATCCAACTCGTTGAAGTTGATGATGTCCAGAAGGTCGTGGATTAAGGGTTTTTTCACCTGCACATCCACCTTGAGGAAGAGAGAGAGAGCAGAGCATTGTGCTATTGGACTCATCAACTCTGAGGGAAGCACTGATAAAGTGGGGCCCTATTGTGTTGCTAAAGTGCTCAAGCTGTTCATATAGCTGCCTATGGCTCACAGGTGTGTTCAAAGTCTTTGAATTGTAGCCTTGAGTAATGTGCAACTTGAATTGCTTTTCCCCAGCCAGAACTAAATATGAAAGTCTGTGAGGACTGAGGTGGAAAATTCTTAAAGGGTAACTTTGAAGGGTGTTCATTTCCTGATTACATTTTTCACAAAGATATGTTGGAAATGACAATTAGAACGACCCAGTGACCTTTGAGTAAAAGTTTGGGGGTGAAGCAGGAACAGGAGAACCAGTTTTCAGAGACTGCCTCTTCAAGAATACATCCAGGGGGTTTTAGGAAAAAGTTTACTCTCACACCAGTAGGAATGTGACCGGTACCTGGCAGTCGGAGTTGAGGGCGGGACTAAAATTGACTTCCAGCAGCCATGGACGCAGGTTTTCATCAATGAGAATGTCAAAGCCGTAGAGCTCGAAGCAGTTCTCACAGTGAGGGACTTGATGCACCTGTTAACAAGGAACATAACAGTTGTCTGCATCACAGTTTCATGTTATCTTTCCATACAGCTGAGTAAAACAATCTCTTTTGGTGTCATATACATGTGCAGTAACCTTAGGGAATACAACATAAATGAAATCTTTCAAGCCCAATGACTGCGGTTGCTATCATAGTCATAGATAGCTCTCTAAAATAAAAATAAATGCCCCATCCTCAACACACACACACACAAACACACACACACACACACACACACACACACACACACACACACACACACACACACAATCTATCAATCCACTATGGGGTCTGATGTTATGACTTTATCCTGATGACAAACCTGCTGACCATGCATGAGAAAGAAAGGCAAAAGTCAGAAAAATGACAAATTGAGAAGTTTCAACCACAACTGCATTCATCCATTCAAGCATATTCCAGAAAAAAGACACAGGTGTATAATGGAATTCTTTAGCCTTTTACAATAACATAAAGCTCAGGAAAGCAACTATGTGACTTAGTGGGTAGTATGCTGGTCTGCCGACGTCAACTTTCTCGTGCACAGTCACATACACAGGTGTCCTTGAATTTTTTTCTGCATGTCTGCATTAAAATATTTCACTATCTGCACTTGCTGCCTCTCTGGACACCCATATTCTGAGCTATTGGAGAGTTGCTCAAGTGGAGAGTTGCTCAAGTGGAGAGTTGCCCAAGTGGAGAGTTGCTCAAGTGGAGAGTTGCTCAAGTGGAGAGTTGCTGAAGTGGAGAGTTGCTCAAATGGAGAGTTGCCCAAGTGGAGAGTTGCCCAAGTGGAGAGTGGCTCAAGTGGAGAGTTGCTCAAGTGGAGAGTTGCTCAAGTGGAGAGTTGCCCAAGTGGAGAGTTGCTCAAATGGAGAGTTGCCCAAGTGGAGAGTTGCCCAAGTGGAGAGTTGCTCAAGTGGAGAGTTGCTCAAGTGGAGAGTTGCTCAAGTGGAGAGTTACTGAAGTGGAGAGTTGCTCAAGTGGAGAGTTGCTCAAGTGGAGAGTGGCTCAAGTGGAGAGTTGCTCAAGTGGAGAGTGGCTCAAGTGGAGAGTTGCTCAAGTGGAGAGTTGCTCAAGTGGAGAGTTACTGAAGTGGAGAGTTGCTGAAGTGGAGAGTGGCTCAAGTGGAGAGTGGCTCAAGTGGAGAGTTGCTCAAGTGGAGAGTGGCTCAAGTGGAGAGTTGCTGAAGTGGAGAGTGGCTCAAGTGGAGAGTTGCTCAAGTGGAGAGTTGCTCAAGTGGAGAGTTGCTCAAGTGGAGAGTTGCTCAAGTGGAGAGTTGCTCAAGTGGAGAGTGGCTCAAGTGGAGAGTGGCTCAAGTGGAGAGTGGCTCAACTGATGGACACTCCATTCTGGGGAGTACTCTGCTAGCTTTCTTCTACATGTGAGCTGGGAATGTTTCAATGAAATTTAAAAAAAGAGAAAGAGAAAGAAAGAAAGAAAGAAAGAAAGAAAGAAAGAAAGAGAAAGAAAGAAATAAAGAGAAAGAAAGAAATAAAGAGAAAGAAAGAAATAAAGAAAAAGAAAGAAAGAAAGAAAGAAAGAAAGAAAAAAGTAAAAGAATTCTGGAGAAGTCCCTGAAACCATTGCTATTAAGAATTTCAACTGAAGATGGAAGTATCATGGGGATCAGGGGAAGGGGAGCTGGAGGGGGATCAGGGGAAGGGGAGCTGGAGGAGGAGTCAGGGGAGGGGAGGGGAGGAGGGGTGGGCAGGGCGGGGTGGGGGGTGGGGGGGTGGGGGGAATGGAGTGGGAGGAGGTGGGAGGGAGGGGGAATTTATCAAGTAACAACATCCTGGAGGCTAGCTCCCCTGCCGTGGTTTGTAGATCCCCCACGTCTCCCTACATGATATTGATAGGCACACAGCCAGGGAAATCAGGATGACCTGCTCTCACAGCCCAGCCCAGCCCAGCCCAGCCCAGCCCAGCCCAGAAGGCTGAAAGGCTGTAAAACCTCATTTGATTGATTGATTGATTGATTGATTGATTCGTTGATTCATTCATTCATTAGCTGCTTGACTGATTCACTGATTGATTCACCGATTGATTGATTCACTGGTTGATTGACTGACTGACTGATTGACTGATTGGTTGATTGACTCATTTATTGATTGATAAAGTGATTGACTGATTGATTCACTGATTGATTGATGGACTGTTTGATAGATGGACTGATTGACTGATTGATTGATTAAATCATTTATTGATTGATGGACTGACCAACTGATTGATAAATTGATTCTTTCATTCTCTGCAACCCTCTGCCACTGACCTGCATGGCCAGGGTGAGGATGACAATGTTGATGATGCGTTGCCACAGGATGTGGTCATCCACGTTGTTCTGGTGGAAGTACAGCCGCAGCTGGGTCAGCGTCCACTTGCACCCCGCCCCGACGCGCTCCTTCTCCGTCGCGTAGTTGGGGCTGTGCTTGTTGATGGATGTGTTGGTCAGGTGGGCAAACACATTGCTGGGGCTGGAGGAGGAGGAGGCAGATACTGTTTTAAACAAGAAGGGTAAAGCCCATACAACTCACATGCTTGACCTTGACCTTTACATGACCTTGACCTTCAGGTGACCCTCAAGGTCAACGTCAAACAACTACACCTAGCAATGACATCATACACTAAGAAATGCTTTACACATTTTCCCTACCAAAATACCTGTGGCCTTGACCCAAGGTCAAGGTCATCCAAGGTCATGCAACACAAAGCTGTTAGTTCAAGACATAGGAAGCAAAATGGTGCTTATTGGCACTTTCTACCATGAGATATGGTCACTTTTAGTGGTTCACTACCCCATTTTGGTCACATTTCATAAGGGTCAAAGTCACCTTGACCTTGATGATATTTGACCAAATGTGTCTCATGATGAAAGTATAACATGTGCCCCACATAATTATTAAGTTTGAAACAGTTATCTTCCATAGTTCAGGGTCAAGGTCACTTCAAAATATGTATACAATCCAACTTTGAAGAGCTCCTGTGACCTTGACCTTGAAGCAAGGTAAGCCAAACTGGTATTAAAAGATAGGGCTTACTTTGCCCTATATACCATATATAGGTGATATATCCAATCTAAAAAACTTCAGAGAAAATTGGGAAAATGTGAAAAATGGCTGTTTTTTAGACAACGACTGATGATATGTGACCAAATGTGTCTCATGATGAAAGTATAACATGTGCCCCACATAATTATTAAGTTTGAAACAGTTATCTTCCATAGTTCAGGGTCAAGGTCACTTCAAAATATGTATACAATCCAACTTTGAAGAGCTCCTGTGACCTTGACCTTGAAGCAAGGTGAACCAAACTGATATCAAAAGATAGGTCTTACTTTGCCCTATATACCATATATAGGTCAAGTATCCAATCTAAAAAACTTCAGAGAAAATTGGGAAAATGTGAAAAATGGCTGTTTTTTAGACAACATTTATGACCCCTGTGACCTTGACCTTGAAGTCACTATGTATGTTTTTTGAGGTCTTGTCATCATAAACCATCATGCCACATTTGGTATTGATAGACTTAATAGTCTCCGAGAAAAATCCAACGTTAAAGTTTTCGGACGCCCGGACGCCCGGACTCCCGGACGGACGAAACGGGTGAGTACATAGACTCACTTTTGCTTCGCATGTGAGTCAATAAAGGGTTGGTAGGTAGGCCGGACTATTTTGGAGGGGAATACAAGAAGACCAGATTGAGATGGCACACAGTTGTGTGTGTCTGTGGGTGTGGTTTTAAGAAATGCCATGCACACAGTTCATTAATCTGAAAATAAATTAAAACAAGAAGGGCAAAGCCCATACGACTCACATGCTTGACCTTGACCTTTACATGATCTTGACAGTTACATGACCTTGACCTTCAGGTGACCTCCAAGGTCAAGGTCAAACAACTAAACCTAGCAATGACATCATACACTAAGAAATGCTTTACACATTTTCCTACCAAAATACACGTGACCTTGACCAAGGTCAAGGTCATCCAAGGTCATGCAACACAAAGCTGTTAATTCAAGACATAGGAAGCACAATGGCACTTTCTACCATGAGATATGGTCAATTTTAGTGGTTCACTACCCCATTTTGGTCACATTTCATAAGGGTCAAAGTGACCTTGACCTTGATGATATGTGACCAAATGTGTCTCATGATGAAAGAATGACATGTGCCTCATATAATTATTAAGTTTGAAACAGTTATCATCCATAGTTCAGGGTCAAGGTCACTTCAAAATATGTATACAATCCAACTTTAAAGAGCTCCTGTGACCTTGACCTTGAAGCAAGATCAACCAAACTGGTATCAAAAGATAGGGCTTACTTTGCCCTATATACCATATATAGGTGAGGTATCCAATCTCAAAAACTTCAGAGAAAATTGGGAAAATGTAAAAATTTGCTGTTTTTTAGACAACATTTATGGCCCCTGTGACCTTGACCTTGAAGCAAGGGCAAGTCACTATGTATGTTTTTTGATGCCTTGTCATCATACACCATCATGCCAAATTGGGTGTTGATAGACTTAATAGTCTCTGAGAAAAATCCAACGTTAAGGTTTTAAACGGACGCACGGACGCACGGACGGACGACACGGGTGAGTACATAGACTCACTTTTGCTTCGCATGTGAGTCAAAAAAAGGCTGATTGCTGCCTTATACTTAACCGAAATTATTCATACCAAGTGTTACCTAGATAGGCATAATAAAGTCAACTGAATGAATATTGCACCATTGCAATCAGATGTCTTAATTTAGAGAAAGCATCAAATTTGTCTCATGTATCTAACAATTTAGGCTTAGCGTGCAAGCACGACAGGAGGGAAACTGTCCGCAGTCACATGTCAAGTTCAATTAACAAACGATAAGGAAAGGCCGCTTTGTGACTCTCCCGGACTGATAAGCTGCATAGTAGGCTGGTCTTACAACATATATAACATGGGCATCTGAGACGCAGGATACATGATAGAGGTAGGAGAGAGAGGAACCTATGTGGGCGGGGGGGGGGGGGGGGGGGGGGGGAGGGGGGGGGGGAGGGGGGGGGGAGGGAGGGAGAGACAGAGAGAGAGAGAGAGAGAGAGAGAGAGAGAGAGAGAGAGAGAGAGAGAGAGTCAGTCCATGTAAAGACTTTGGGCTTCACTTCACTCAGTCACAGTATATATATATGTGTGTGTGTGTATGTGTGTGTGTGTGTGCGCGTGTACATGCATGTGTGTGTATGTGTGTGTGTGTGCGCGTGTGCTTGTACATGCATGTGTGTGTGTGTGTGTGTGTGTGTGTGTGTGTGCGTGTACATGCATGTGTGTGTATGTGTGTGTGCACACATATGTGTGTGTGTTGTGCATGTGTGTGTTGTGCATGTGTGTGTTGTGCATGTGTGTGTTGTGTATGTGTGTGTGTGTGTATGTGTGTGTGTGTGTGTGTGTGTGTGTGTGCGTGTGTGTGGAGGAATGTCAGGGTGAACTGGAGGTAAAGAGTATGAGAAGAAGCAACTTTCACAGAGCATGTATTGGTGAGCATGGGATGGAACAACGTGCATGTGGGTATATTCACACATCGTACACAAACTGTACACACACACACACACACACACGCATACACAACACAAGAGCACACACACACACACACACACACACACACACACACGAGAACAGTACCCATTGTTCTTCGCATGAGGCAGAAGAATACCAGCAAGAATCATCAGATACAGTTATTGCTTGCAGACTTTTTCACCAGATTCTGACAGAAAAGATCAATACAAAACATGACATAGCAGCAGCATTTTCTGCAAGCTTCTCTCAAAACTCACTTACCATCCAATATCATACTTTTCCGTGCTGAACCGAACGATGCCTTCTCTGTAGATGTAGACAGAGAGAGGGTGGAAAGACTGGACAAATACATAGATGCGAAGATCAAACTTGTAGCCGGAGATAAGCATTGGGTTCATGATGTACTTCTGCACTACAGCATTGCAGTCATACTGCAGGTCGGACAGGTCTCGAAAAATGAAGATGCCCCGCCCTCGGGAAAGATCAACTGGCTTGCAAATCCAAAGGGCTTTGGTGTCGCCCTCTTGTCTACGTCTGGTGTACTCAGCCACGAAGCGGGTATAGTCGTTGGGAAGGTTGAAAGATTCTGGTCCAAAGCCGTAAGCTTTGTAGTTGCTCTTGTTCCGCTTGAGGTTTCTGGCCAGGCAGTCCTTTTTGGTGATGCTGCAAGACTGCAAGACAAAAGCAAGCATCTATCATACAGCCTACTTGATGAAATATCAACATGAAATACAGTTACAAGTGAAATGTTTGTTGTTCACCAGATAAATGTCCAATGACGCATTGAAGTTTTCTGATCTTTTCATAAATTTATTCAGTCAACATGTTGGCAAAGCAGTTTTGTGCCTCTTAGAAGGCACTGAAGTTTAAATAAGTCTGCTGTTGATGTCTTGCTAGGATATTTATGTAATGAATCAAGGAAACCTTAGGTTTCTTACTGCATGACAATATTTTACCCCCATCTTCTTTCCCATATGCTTGTCTTGTCACATTGTCTGATATGAACGAGTGAATAATAATAATAATGTGTGGATTTATATAGCGCCTTACCATGAGTTAAGACATGCTCAAGGCGCATACATACACAACCATTACAATATACAATAACAGTCAATCACCTCAAAGGTAACTTAATAAACTTAATAACATAGGAGTCAGACATTCACTTCAGGCATTCGACAAACTGATGTACAGCGTCACCGCTTAACCATGAAACTGGGGAGAGGGGGAGGAGAGACAGGAGGGTGGTAGGGGGTTTAGGCAAGCTAGTACAAAGAGAACATGTGAGGGGAGGAAGATGAAGAAACTTGGACAGGATCAGGGAACGATTTCAAGAAGAGATGAATTTTGAGAGCAGTGAAAGGTCGAGGGAGATGTAGAGTGACGAACAGAGGCGGGGAGGTCATTCCAGATAGAGGGAGCCTGATAAAAGAAATGATTGTGTGCAAAGCTTTAGGTGAACATCCTTTGATGCACCTGTCAGTTAAAAGTCTCGACATGCCAAAAGAGTGAAAGTGGTAATGTCTATGGTATCTTCCCAGTACCATATGTTGTGTATCCAACTTTACAACTGTGGCCTTACATTTTTTCCTGACTGTCCCACGCAGGGCTTCGGCTCTGTATGTTAAACTTGTGTATCCAACTTTACAACATGCATTTCAGTGCTTATTATACAATGGCATACATTTTTTGGGATGGAATCATCAGTTAACAACTCAATATGGCCATAAGTGGTATCAGTGCGCAACAATCATGATCTAGCATACAGCCATATCTGCCTCATACCTTGCCCCCATATCCACCTCCTCCCAATCAACGGTCAACTGTGACTTACTACTGGCATTGTGTTTGAGACAGAAGCAGCTTATGCAGAGTTGACCTTTCACTAAATGTTTGAGGCGTCCACATAGCCAGCTGGCAGGATTTCCAGCACTTGCCACTAAGCCAACAGCTCTGCTAAGGCCCCAAAAAAGCTGTTTGTTTCTGGTCACCCAACTGACCCTAAAATTTGCTGCTGACATTACACTTTGTTATTCACTGCAGGAATTTTTACAAATAATTTACACATGCACACACACACACACACACACACACACACACACACACACACACACACACAAACACACAGCACCCCCTCCCCCCCATCCCCACCCCCACCACCCCCCAAAAGAGTAAATCCTTCAATAGAATCATTTAACCTTAATCACATTTTACATGCAAACAAGAAGGGCAAAGCCCATACGAATCACATGCTTGACCTTGACCTTTACATTACCTTGACCTATACATGGCCTTGACCTTCAGGTGTCCGTCAAGGTCAAGGTCAAACAACTAAACCTAGCAATGACATCATACACTAAGAACTGCTTTACACATTTTTCCTACCAAAATACATGTGACCTTGACCCAAGGTCAAGGCCATCCAAGGTCATGCAACACAAAGCTGTTAATTCAAGGCATAGGAAGCACAATGGTGCTTATTGGCACTTTCTACCATGAGATATGGTCACTTTGAGTGGTTCACTACCCCATTTTGGTCACATTTCATAAGAGTCAAAGTGACCTTGACCTTGATGATATGTGACCAAATGTGTCTCAAGATGAAAGTATAACTTGTGTACTACTATGTTATGAAGTTTGGAAGAGTTATCTTCCATAGTTCATGGTCAAGGTCACTTCAAAATAATGTATACAATCCAACCTTAAAGAGTTCCTGAGACCTTGACCTTGAAGCAAGGTCAAGGGACAATGTATGTTTTTTGACACCTTGTCATCCTACACCATCATGCCAAATTGGGTGTTGATAGACTTAATAGTCTCCGAGAAAAATCCAACGTTAAATTTTTTTACGGAGTACAGGACGCCTGGACGCCCGGTCGACTCCGGACGCCCGGACGGACGCCCGGACGCCCGGATGGACGACACAGGTGACCTAGTATGAAAATATAACACGTGTAATACAATGTTATGAAGTTTGGAAGAGTTATCTTCCATAGTTCAGGGTCAAGGTCACTTCAAAATATGTATACAATCCAACTTTAAAGAGCTCCTGTGGCCTTGACCTTGAAGCAAGGTCAATCAAACTGGTATCAAAAGATAGGAATTACTTTGCCCTATACACCATATATAGGTCAGGTATCCAATCTCAAAAACTTCAGAGAAAATTGAGAAAATGTGAAAAATGGCTGTTTTTTAGACAACATTTACGGCCCCTGCGACCTTGACCTTGAAGCAAGGGCAAGTCACTAGGTATGTTTTTTTGAACGCCTTGTCATCCTACCATCATGCCAAATTGGGTGTTGATAGATGGGATATATATGATGAAACACCATTTTTACATGGCCTCAAAGCAACTTTTCTTGAAACAAACAAAACAACCCAACATTCAACCCCACAAACGTTCTTATTATGGATCCGAGTATTAATGGTCATGATCATCAGCAGCATTCAGCACATCATGATCATCATCATATGTATTATCATCATACTACGCCATGTAACCCGAACAACTAATTGTGTGTTTAAACCTTAATGTGAACACCCTGCTAGAGCTGCTAGAGGCACTACTCCAACGGGCACGGCACCCTGGCTGCTGGGCATGTGAGGTGTGCTGTGACGGCAGCATTCTAGTCCATTAGAGACTTCACCTGACGGCGATAGAGTCTCTAGAAACTCATTAACATATGCCTGGTGGAGGTAAAAAACAAAAGTGGTATTCAATAAAATAAAATGTTTCCGGTTGAGAAGGGAAACAAATTTTTGACATCTGAAGGATTTCTTGTAAACAAGAAGGGCAAAGCCCATACAACTCACTATGATTGACCCCGACCTTAACCATGACCTCTGACCGTGAGGGGACCCTCAAGGTCAAGGTCAAACAAACTAAAACCTAGCAATGACATCATACACTAAGAAATGCTTTACACATTTTTCCTACCAAAATACATGTGACCTTGACCCAAGGTCAAGGTCATCCAAGGTCTGCAACACAAAGCTGTTAATTCAAGACATAGGAAGCACAATGGTGCTTATTGGCACTTTCTACCATGAGATAGGTCACTTTTAGTGGTTCACTACCCCATTTTGGTCACATTTCATAAGGGTCAAAGTGACCTTGACCTTGATGATATGTGACCAAATGTGTCTCATGATGAAAGTATAACATGTG
>JAWQFJ010002257.1:17975-37975 GCA_034096865.1 Theodoxus fluviatilis
TCACCAGCTTCTGACGGAAAGATCGAGTGACAGGGAAACTGACATAGCAGCAGCATTTTCTGCAGGCTTCTCGTCAAAACTCACTTGCATCCAATATCATACTTTTCCGTCTGAACCGAAGGACGGGCCTTTCTCTGTGGATGTATGGAGGAGAGAGGGTTGAGGAAGGGACTTGACAAGGTCCATAGATGCGAAGAATTCGAGACTTGTAGCCGGAGATGGACATTGTGTTCATGATGTACTCTGTCACTACAGCATTCCAGTCAGTGAATACTGCGGCGACGATGTCTCGTAAAAAAATGTGGGATGCCCCGGCCCTCGGGAAGATCAACTGGCTTGCAAGATCCAAGGGCTTTGGTGTTCGCCCTCTTGTTCTCCGTCTGGTTTACTCCGACCGACGAGAGCGGGTTGCGTCTGTTGGGCTGTTGAAAGGATTCATGTGTCCAAGCCGTAGTCTTTGTAGTTGCTCTTGTTTTTCCGCTTGAGGTTTCGGCCAGGCAGTCTTTTTGGTGAAGACTTCAAGACTGCAAGTAACAAAAGCAAGCCTCTATCATCAGCCGTACTGTTATGAAATATCAGACATAATACAGTTACGCAGTGAATGTTATGTTGTTCACAGTGATAAATGATCCAATGACGCATTGAAGTTTTCTGATCTTTTTCATAATTATTCAGTCCCAACAATTTTGGCAAAAAGCAGTTTTATGTGCCTCTAGAAGCACTGAAGTTTAAAATCATTCTGACTGTTGAATGGGATCCTTGCTATGATAATTTATGGTCATGAATCAAGGAACTTAGTTGTTTTGCGTTACTGGACATGAAGCAGTATTTTTACCCCCATCTTCTTTACCCATATGCTTGTCTTGTCGCGTTTGTCATGATATGTAGCGAGTGAAATTAATAAAATAATATGGTTGTTTGTATAGCGCCTTACCATGAGTTAAGACATGCTTCACGGCGCATACATAACCCTTAAATATACAATAAACAAGGTCAATCACCTCAAAGGTTGACTTAATAAACTTTATAACATAGTAGTCAACTTTCACTTTTAGGCACTTCGCGAAACTGATGTAAAAACGAAAGCTGTTTGCCCAGCCGCTTAACGATATAAACTGGGAGTCGGGGGAGGAAGATGGGGGGAGAGACAGAGGGTGGTAGGGGTTTAGGCCAGAGCTAGTACGAGAGAGAAGCGTGTGAGGGATGAAGATAGAGAAACTTGGAACAGAGATCCGTGAACGTTTCGAGAGAGAGATTGAATTTTGAGAGCAGTGAAAGGTCGAGGGAGATGTAGAGTGAGCGAACATAGGCGGGGGTGTCATCCAGGGTAAGGTGAGACCTAGATAGAGAAATGATTTGTGTGCCGATCTTTAGGTGAACATCGGCTTTGATGAACCTGTCAGTTGAAAAGTCTCGACATTCTAAGAGGGAGTGACGAGGTGGGTACTGTCTATTGTATCTTCCACTTAACATATGTTGTGTAATCCACTTTAAACACTGTGGATTACATTTTTTCCTGAGCTGTCCCAGCGAGGACATTCGCTCTGGTTAATGTTGGAACACTTGTGTATCGCCACTTACAACATGACATTCGCAGTAGCTTATTATACAATGGCATAATTTTTGGGGTGGAATCCGTCAGTTAGACAACTCATCGTGGCCATAAGTGGATCAGTAGCGCAAGCAGGATCTGATCTAGCATACGCTCCATAATCGGCCTCCTACCTTGCTCCCTATCCACCTCCTCCCAATCACGTCCCACTGTGTAGCTTACTACTGGCATTTGTGTTTGAGACCGATCAGCTTATCAGAGGTTTGAGCCCTTATCCTAAGTGTTTGAGCGTCACATAGGGGCAAGCTGGCATGGATTTCCAGCACTTGCCGCTAGGCCAGATCGCTCTGCTGGAAGGCCGCAAAGAAGGGCTGTTGTGTTCTGGTCACCGCGACTGGCCCTAAAATTTGCTGCTGACATACAGCTTTGTTATTCACTGCGGGAATTTTTACAAAATAATTTACGACAGTGCACCCACACATCACACACACACACACCACCCGACCCAACAGGCACACACACACACACACCACAGCACATATTCGCCCCAGGCCCCCTCACCCCGAATGCCCCACCGCCCACCACCGCCCCCAAAAGAAAGAAAGTAAATCCTTCAATAGGAATCTTTAACCTAATTCTAGCATTTTACATGCCCAACACGAGGGCAAAGCCCATACGACTCACATGCTTGACCTTGACCTTTACATGACCTTGACCTTTACATGACCTTGACCTTCAGGTGACCTTCAAGGTCAAGGTCAAACAACTAAACCTAGCAATGACATCATACACTAAGAACTGCTTTACACATTTTCCTACCAAAATACATGTGACCTTGACCCAAGGTCATCCAAGGTCATGCAACACAAAGCTGTTAATTCAAGACATAGGAAGCACAATGGTGCTTATTGGCACTTTCTACCATGAGATATGGTCACTTTTAGTGGTTCACTACCCCATTTTGGTCACATTTCATAAGGGTCAAAGTGACCTTGACCTTGATGATATGTGACCAAATGTGTCTCATGATGAAAGTATAACATGTGTACTACAATGTTATGAAGTTTGGAAGAGTTATCTTCCATAGTTCAGGGTCAAGGTCACTTCAAAATATGTATACAATCCAACTTTAAAGAGCTCCTGTGACCTTGACCTTGAAGCAAGGTCAATCAAACTGGTATCAAAAGATAGGAATTACTTTGCCCTATACACCATATATAGGTCAGGTATCCAATCTCAAAAACTTCAGAGAAAATTGAGAAAATGTGAAAAATGGCTGTTTTTTAGACAACATTTACGGCCCCTGCGACCTTGACCTTGAAGCAAGGGCAAGTCACTAGGTATGTTTTTTTGACGCCTTGTCATCATACACCATCATGCCAAATTGGGTGTTGATAGACTTAATAGTCTTCGAGAAAAATCCAACGTTAAAGTTTTTCACGGACGCCCGGACGCCAGGACGGACGACACGGGTGAGTACATAGACTCACTTTTGCTTCGCATGTGAGTCAAAAACGTTGTATTCCTAGTGTATGAAATATCATATAATTATATCAGGGATATATATGATGAAACACCATTTTTACATGGCCTCAAAGCAACTTTTCTTTAAACAAACAAACAACCCAAAATTCAACCCCACAAACGTTCTTATTTATGTATCCTATTATTATTGTCATCATCATCATCATCATCATCATCATCATCATCATCATTGTTATTATCATCATATTGCCATGTAACCCGAAACTAATTTTTTTTAAACCTAATGTAACACCCTGCTAGAGCTGCTAGAGGCACTACTCAACTGGCACGGCACCCTGGCTGCTGGGCATGTGAGGTGTGCTGCAGCATTCTAGTCCACTAGAGACTTCACCTGCCGGCGAAAGAGTCTCTAGCACAGTTCATATCAAGTAATGTAACTAATCCATCCAGAATATTCATAAAGAGGTCACCTGAGAGGCTTGTGGGATAGCACTCTGCTCCCTGAGATATGCAGTTAAAGTAGTTGTAAGACTATTTTGCACAGAACTCATAAATTATGCTTGTTGAGGTAAAAAACAAGTGTTTATTCAATAAAATAAAATGTTTCGGTTGAAATGGAAACAAATTTTGACATCTGAATGATTTCTGTAACAAGAAGGGCAAAGCCCATACAACTCACATGATTGACCCTGACCTTTACATGACCTTGACCTTCAGGTGACCCTCAAGGTCAAGGTCAAACAACTAAACCTAGCAATGACATCATACACTAAGAAATGCTTTATACATTTTCCCCCAAGGTCAAGGTCATCCAAGGTCATGCAACACAAAGCTGTTAATTCAAGACATAGGAAGCACAATGGTGCTTATTGGCACTTTCTACCATGAGATATGGTCACTTTGAGTGGTTCACTACCCCATTTTGGTCACATTTCATAAGGGTCAAAGTGACCTTGACCTTGATGATATGTGACCAAATGTGTCTCATGATGAAAGTATAACATGTGTACTACAATGTTATGGAGTTTGGAACAGTTATTTTCCATAGTTCAGGGTCAAGGTCACTTCAAAATATGTATACAATCCAACTTTAAAGAGCTCCTGTGACCTTGACCTTGAAGCAAGGTCAACCAAACTGGTATCAAAAGATAGGGCTTACTTTGCCCTATATACCATATATAGGTCAGGTATCCAATCTCAAAAACCTAAGAGAAAATTGAGAAAATGTGAAAAATGGCTGTTTTTTAGACAACATTATGGCCTCTGCGACCTTGACCTTGAAGCAAGGTCAAGTCACTATGTATGTTTTTTGATGCCTTGTCATCATACACCATCATGCCACATTTGGTATTGATAGACTTAATAGTCTCAGAGAAAAATCCAACGTTAAAGTTTTCGGACGCCCGGATGCCCGGACGCCCGAACGGACGAAACGGGTGAGTACATAGACTCACTTTTGCTTCGCATGTGAGTCAAAAAGCGGAAAACATAGTATGCAGAACGAGCTATTTTTGGCACAATGCTGTAATGCAAAGGATCGTCTAAAACTATGCATTCATTGCGAACTGCGCCAAAGTCACTACTGACTCGGGTTCACAGAATGGTGCGGCAGTAGCCCAGCCAGGGGCAGCCCAAAGCAGCCACAAAATCTACCACTAGTACCAGGGAGCATCAGGACAGGGTAGGTCACTCTGACCTGTGCGTTCATTCAAACCACCCTGGAACATCCAGCCCCGTCCACATGCTACAGCACATTGATTACAACCACAGTGCAACGCCGCCGCCCCCCCCCCCCCCCCCCCCCCCCCACCCTCCACCCCCACCCACCCCCAAAAAAATAAATAAATAAATAAATAAAAATAAAGAAAAGAAACAAAATCAGCTCTTCCAGATGTCTTTCCTGCAGCCCCCAACTCACCTTGGGGATGTGGTTGAGGCGCTGCCAGGGCATGAGCTCTGAGTACTCATTAATGCGGAACCTTGAGGTTCGCCACCAGAGGTTCCAGTCGAAGCTATCCTGTGTCTCCTCGTCAAACTCCACCCAGCCTCTCTCCAGGAGCACCTGGCGCAGCAGCTCGGGTCCCAGTCCATGGTCGTTCAGACGGAACACCAGTGGTCTGGGGGAACCCATGGTCTTGGACTGTCTGCCCCCCTGACCTGTGGGGCACCGCTGCTACAGGAGACGGCAGAAGTGGTTCCAGTGTTGAAGCCCTCCATTGGCCTGATCCATTCTGACATGCAAGGAAAGATAGCAAAGGCATATAGGTGTTGTTTTTATGTAGTGACTTCTCACTAGCATCTGAGGCTCAAACCATTTTAGATCACCCCCAAGTCCATCCTATACTGGTGCCTAATGACAGACACAGTGACATGCAGAATGCACACTGTCTGGTAGTAGCACAAATCTCTACTTCTTGTGGAGTGTTTCAACCCAAAGATTCCTCATGTCCTGCCCATAACACAGATTAAGCACACTGGTGCACCAAGCTGACCCCACAGATATTGCTTTACTCCTGGTGGGGAATGGCAAAGCAAGGTTAACTCCTAGCCATAGGGTGCAACTCTAGAATCCATGTAGCTTCCAATACTGCTATCAACATGCTCTAAGACTGTGAGTGAGCACTTTAGCTCTAGAATCCAAGTCATGTGACTTCCAATACTGCTACCAATAGGTTCTGTGACTGGGGGTGAGCACTCTAGCTCTAGAATCCAAGTCATGTGACTTCCAATACTGCTACCAATAGGTTCTGTGACTGGGGGTGAGCACTCTAGCTCTAGAATCCAAGTCATGTGACTCCAATACTGCTACCAATAGGTTCTGTGACTGGGGGTGAGCACTCTAGCTCTAGAATCCAAGTCATGTGACTTCCAATACTGCTACCAATAGGTTCTGTGACTGGGGGTGAGCACTCTAGCTCTAGAATCCAAGTCATGTGACTTCCAATACTGCTACAATAGGTTCTGTGACTGGGGGTGAGCACTCTAGCTCTAGAATCCAATTCATGTGACTTCCAATACTGCTACCAATAGGTTCTGTGACTGGGGGTGAGCACTCTAGCTCTAGAATCCAAGTCATGTGACTTCCAATACTGCTACCAATAGGTTAGACTGTGACTGGGGGTGAGCACTCTAGCTCTAGAATCCAAGTCATGTGACTTCCAATACTGCTACCAATAGGTTCTGTGACTGGGGGTGAGCACTCTAGCTCTAGAATCCAAGTCATGTGACTTCCAATACTGCTACCAATAGGTTCTGTGACTGGGGGTGAGCACTCTAGCTCTAGAATCCAAGTCATGTGACTCCCAATACTGCTACCAATAGGTTCTGTGACTGGGGGTGAGCACTCTAGCTCTAGAATCCAAGTCATG
This sequence comes from Theodoxus fluviatilis, assembly GCA_034096865.1. Lineage (NCBI taxonomy): Eukaryota > Metazoa > Mollusca > Gastropoda > Cycloneritida > Neritidae > Theodoxus > Theodoxus fluviatilis. Next base: position 24,381 of record JAWQFJ010002257.1, read on the forward strand.
TGACTTCCAATACTGCTACCAATAGGTTCTGTGATGGGGTGAGCACTCTATGCTACCAATAGGTTAGACTGTGACTGGGGGTGAGCACTCTAGTCTAAGCGCTGGGCCAGAGCACCAATAATGGTGTGGCTTTATCATTTCATGAAGCAGTTTTCCTTCGAGGATGTGCGGGTCATCAAGTCAAGAATCAGCAGACCACCAGCCAACACTGCTGACTCAGGTCACATTTCATACAGGTCAAAGTGACCTTAACCTTGATGATATGTGACCAAATGTGGCTCATGATGAAAGTATGACATGTGCCCCACACAATTATGAAGTTTGAAACAGTTATCTTTCATAGTTCAGGGTCAAAGTCACTTCACAATATGTATACAATCCAACTTTGAAGAGCTCCTGTGACCTTGACCTTGAAGCAAGGTGAACCAAACTGGTATCAAAAGATAGAGCTTACTTTGCCCTATATACCAAATATAGGTCAGGTATCCAATGTAAAGAACTTCAGAGAAATTTGGGAAAATGTGAAAAATGGCTGTTTTTTAGACAACATTTATGGCCCCTGAGACCTTGACCTTGAAGCAAGGTCAAGTCACTGTGTATGTTTTTTGAGGCCTTGTCATCATACACCATCATGCCACAGTTGGTGTTAATAGATTTAATAGTGTCCGAGAAAAGTCAAACGTTAAAGTTTTCTACAGATGACACGATGCTCCGATGCTCGCCCGGACGGACGACACGGGTGAGTACATAGACTCACTTTTGCTTTGCATGTGAGTAAAAAACAGTCAGAGAGAAATGTAGCAAAAAGAGGTGCCTGCCTATTCTTTCTTTATTTCCTTGCAGATATACTATCTCAGCACTGCTGCACTCTGCATCTAAGTTTGATAAGTTCACCTGTAAAGACATGTTTCACAGAACAATATTTTTTCAAATTCCATGTTTTTGCCTTGTTTTCTGATTTCAGGGTCAGCCAATGACTCCTCCACACCACAGGTGTCTGGTAGCAATCAGATTAACAAAGGAAAATGAGGTGATGTGCTATTCTTTAATTTCTTCTCTTCTCTATAAACATGCAAGATCTACATCAGCTCTGGAGGAAAAGTCATTCTTAAGATCCTGTACCGCCCATTACCACCCACCCAATTCAATCCTGTACCACCCATAGCCACCCGTCCCACATGGCTGTTACTTGACTGATTTTTTTTTTCTACAAACTGCATAATCCTTACAGAACTGGGGAATGACACACGAGAATGACTTACATGACCTTAAGAGTTTTCAAGCAAGTATTACTGACTTACAAATGAGTGGTTTCTTTTGTTTCCAAAGAACACGTACTTTTCCCCCATGGTACACTGCGAATCTTCAACATTTCAGAGGAGAGAATGGAGATGATGTGAGAATTTTCTTCTTTTGTGGTTGATAGACTTACTTTTGTTTTTGATTTTTATCAATAATTGTATGGTGGACACTGCAGCTGATAACATGACTGTTTTAATTAAGTCATAGAGCTGAGAAAATAAGTATGACAGTTGGAAACAGCATCAAAGTGCTTTATTTTATCATTGTTTTTTCATTGTCTGTCGGGTGAGTGCTTCTGCAGTTGTATCCAAGGAAATGCTTGCTTGCCTGGGAAGAGCAGATGACAGGATTTGATCACCCCTGAATTTCACTTTCTAAGTTTCTTACTTCTTTTTTCAAACTTTTTACAGCCCCTGCCCTCAAAGATTTCTACCTCCACATTTTTTAAATCCTTTTTTTTCTTCCAAAAACACTACCCTATTCAAGTCATTCATATGAGTAATGAATAATGTTTTCTCCCAAAATGCTTCTGTTTAGTGCTATTTAAAGACAGACTTATCAGAAAATTCTTGGTTGTTCTAGTTAATAACAGTAGGAATATTTTATATGAAATCTTGAAAATGAATGAAAAAGCTACATACATCACCAGTGGGTTAATTAACACCTTGTTATTCTTGCTTGTAGTTGTGCTCAACAACAACCATCATCCAAACAGGGGTTTAGCTAGTTTTGTCTACACACTCTACAGTGATGCACACATAGTCCTCTTGTTAGGATTAGTGAACATGCAAAGAAGAAAATGCAAGTAGGACAGTAGCAAACAACAACCTGACCATCTCTGATTTTTTAAAAATCCTTTTGAAAGAGAACATTGCAATAACAGTCTGCATAGCTAAGCCTGAAACGTTCCCTCCCTCAAAATGTCATTTACAAGACCAAGACCAACACACACACACACACACACACACACACACACACACACACACACACACACACACACACACACACACACACACACACACACACACACACACACACACACACACAGGGGGGAGAGAGAGGGGGAGGGAGACAGAGACAAGAGACAGACAGTAAGATATTGAGAAAGACAGACAGATACACAGATAGACAGATACACAGAAAGACAGACAGATACACAGAAAGACAGACAGATACACAGAAACACAGACAGAACTACACACACACACACACACACACACACACACACACATGCACACACACACAGAGAGAAAAACAGACAGATACACAGAAAGACAGACAGAATGACAAAGACACAGACAGACAGACATATGGACAGACGGACGGACGGACGGACGGATGGATGGATGGACAGACAGACACAGACACAGACAGACAGACAGAGACAGAAAATGAGTGAGAGAGTCAGAAAGAGAGGGCGAGAGAGAGAGAGACAGACAAATGGACAGACACAGAGAAACAAAGAGAGAGAGAGAGTCACACCTGCATATACACACACCTGCATAAACACACACACACACACACACACACATACACACCGAGGAGCAAGTAGGCTGCCAGACAGCTAGGCAGCCATGACGGCAGGCAAGCAGGAAGACAGGCAGGCAGGCAGGCAGGCATACAGCAGGCAGACAGATATGCAGACAGGTTTGTGGACGAACCGACAGACCCAGCAGGCAGGCAGGTAAACAGACACCGGATGCCGATCAAATGGTTTTCCTGGTAGCGTGGCGTGCTGCTTAAAGACTGATGGCTGGCTGGCTATTTATGTCAGCGTCAAGTCATCCATAATCCACGAGCTCTTGACACCTCCACGTCCTCTCAGCCGGAATGTTGTGGGTCGTGTGCCTGAGGCATTGATTATGTTTCCAGCATACATACCTGACGTCCTCCAACGAACCGAAAGCAAATCATGGACGACTAAAGATGCCTCGATCCGATCCGTATCTCAGAGCAAAGGGTGGGAGTACAGGGGGTGTTTTCATGACGTACGTGTTTGTGATGTAATCTGTCCATGATTATTTTCGTACGAATGCAAGAAGCACGACAGTACTAGCTATCACGATGTGTATATTTCTCTGCGTTTATGAAAGGATTATACAAATACTTTTGTGGACAAAATTATAAGCTACGATTGGTTCGCCAGGGTAAGTTTGACAGAAAACAAAAATAACTCGGCGTGTCGTGGCATTCACTTGTGACGTCAAGAATTTTTCTCGAATGCGCGTGCCGTCTTGGAGTGACGAGACGTAGAAAACAAATCTACATATTATGGAAGACAAGTATTGAATAAGTGAATAGTTATATACAGGCAATACTTATATCTTTGATCAAACGAATCAAAGATCGAGTTAACTCCTTAGAAAATGCCTGTGTTATAACTTAATCCCTAGCCTGCAAATCCTCTGATCTCATGTTCTCAAACCAGCACAAAACGATGCCTCTCGTCGCCTGTGCATCGAGCAAGCCCTTTTGCCCTCAGTACGTAATCACGGTAATGAATTATGAAGTACTACCAAGTTACAACACTTGAAGTTGAACACACCTCCCCGGTCAGTGAACACCTTCGATGATCCTGCAGAATCGTTTCAGCTTTCGTGCAACGAAATCGACAGCGAAACGCTGCTCTGAAGAGCGGCGAAAGATTACACTCCTCAAGCGTTCACATGTTTTCAGCAGACAAACGACAGTCCGCGCGCGAGGATCTTTTGAGCGCGCAGGCGTCCCATGTCAACCGCCGTCACGACAGGGGCGGCAACTACAAACGCATTATGGGATTAGTCTGGTGATTTTGCCCTCAGTCGGATTTGTACTCATGACTCCCGTCCCACCTCAATCTGGCCGTGCCTAAGTGGCAGGTAGTCTAGCCGAGCCCACTGTAGCCGGGAGCGTGCCTCTTCTCCGACTTTTGCTGGTGATCTTTTAATAGACACTAGTAAACAGGGCAGGTAAACCACTCAAGAGCACAAGTGATTCAAACCAGAAGGTACGGGTACTACTAATGACCGCAATATACCGCAATATACCGCAATACCCCCAAATACACTCTCAGAAAAGAAAAAAACATCAACAGCTAGATCGATGCTAAAGATCGACGTGCTTTTGATATTGCGCGATCATGCCGAGAAGAAAACAACGTTCGGAGAAGTTTAGACACAGTAGATCACGCTGCTACATGCAGCCTGTTTTGCAAGGCGTCTACGTGATCTCTATCTCTCTGTCTCTCTCTCTCTCTCTGTGTCTCTCTCTCTCTGTCTCTCTCTCTGTCTCTCTCTCTGTCTCTCTCTCCCTGTCTCTCCCTGTCTCTCCGTGTCTGTGTCTGTCTGTGTCTGTCTGTCTGTCTGTCTGTCTCTCTCTCTCTCTCTCTCTCTCTCTCTCTCTCTCTCTCTCTCTCTCTCTCTCTCTCTCTCTCTCTCTCTCTCGGGAGACAAAGCACCTATGAATTTAGTTTGGAAACGACAGTACAACAAAGGTAGAATTCAAGAGTAGATGAGCTCCAACAGTCCACAGCTCAAAATCATCTTATGCACTTTGCAACAATCAAGTGTAGAGATCATAAATCTAACAGAACGCACGCCACCTACCGAAGTCGGAACTACTCCATTTATTGGCTGCTCGATCAACTCCAGACTGAGAAATTAAGGTCGGGTGGTTCGAGGATAGCGGCTCGTTATCTGCCTGTAGATTAAATGATCTTGTACGTGCGACGATATGATAACCAAACGAATGTTAAAAGTTGCAGTAGATGAATAGATCTACATCAAGTAGGTTTCTGCACTCTTGAAAGAATGTGTGCGGTAGAGAAGCTTGGGTTAAAAACGAACAATGGATGTTCTAAACCAAGAAACTCTTGCATCAAACTCCATTACAACTCCTTTGTAGACAATTTTTCCACGAACAAGAATAAAAGAAAGCCGTGTGCGTTTGATTGTATGAGCACAGTTATTGTTTAGTGTATCAGACAGACGCGTTTACGAAGATCTCAGTTATTAGAAGGAAAAAAAACCTTTACCAAGAATAACATAAAATACCTTTGAGAGAGAAAATGCGCATTATCACTATGATTACTGATTGAGCGAATCACACCAATATCTTCGATGAAATATGCAACACTGCTTTATATATTTTTAAAATTGTATCTATTTACTCTTTATGTTTTTTCCATCGAAACCATGGACTTTTATCACTGTGAAATGACTGTGGTGTTTTTGCATGCAAGATACTTTGATAGCAATGGAAACGTTCATAGAGAGAAGAAAATTCGCCCACAAACGTGATGGGAATCCAACGTAGGCCTAATAATAATGCCTAAAAAGTTCACTCGGGTAATCAGCAAAATTAAGCACAAGAATGACGAAATAAAGTATGCTGAGATTTTCACATGAAAATTTGGTAGCTGTACTTTATTGTGCAATTTTTTTCTTTTAAAATATAAGCTCTAAATACATTTTATAATGAATTTACTGATGCACAACCGTAATAGGCATAATGGCAGGAAAATGAAAATATTATGAGGTAAATTCTTCGATCAGAATTAAGGTTGAGATCAGAAATGTGCAGTTTTGAAAACTACATTAGGTAGCATAGTTGGGTTTTCCCTTGCGACTGAAAAGGCACTCTCTAAATGTAAGGTCCCCCATTCAATTTTCATTTCTTCACTAATCTTACCTTCCTCTCGCATTATTCCTTTATCCTCTTCACCCTCTTGGTGCGGGCGTCACATGAGCAGGAGGAGCAGGAGCTGGAGCTGGAGGAGCAGGAGTAGCAAGAGCAGGAGAAGCTGGAGCTGAAGCTGGAGCAGGACCAGGAGGAGCAGGAGTAGCAAGAGCAGGAGAAGCTGGAGCTGAAGCTGGAGCAGGAGGAGCAGGAGCAGGAGCAGGAGGAGCTGTAGCAGGAGCAGGAGCAGGAGTAGCAAGAGCAGGAGAAGCTGGAGCTGAAGCTGGAGCAGGAGTAGGAGTAGCAAGAGCAGGAGAAGCTGGAGCTGAAGCTGGAGCAGGACCAGGAGGAGCAGGAGTAGCAAGAGCAGGAGAAGCTGGAGCTGAAGCTGGAGCAGGAGCAGGAGTAGCAAGAGCAGGAGAAGCTGGAGCTGAAGCTGGAGCAGGAGCAGGAGTAGCAAGAGCAGGAGAAGCTGGAGCTGAAGCTGGAGCAGCAGGAGCAGGAGCAGGAGTAGCAAGAGCAGGAGAAGCTGGAGCTGAAGCTGGAGCAGGAGCAGGAGTATCAAGAGCAGGAGAAGCTGGAGCTGAAGCTGGAGCAGGAGGAGCAGGATCGAGTAGCAAGAGCAGGAGAAGCTGGAGCTGCAGGAGGAGGAGCAGGAGTAGCAAGAGCAGGAGAAGCTGGAGCTGAAGCTGGAGCAGGACCAGGAGGAGCAGGAGTAGCAAGAGCAGGAGAAGCTGGAGCTGAAGCTGGAGCAGGAGCAGGAGTAGCAAGAGCAGGAGAAGCTGGAGCTGAAGCTGGAGCAGGAGGAGCAGGATCATCGAGTAGCAAGAGCAGGAGAAGCTGGAGCTGCAGGAGGAGGAGCAGGAGTAGCAAGAGCAGGAGGAGCAGGAGTAGCAAGAGCTGGAGCAGGAGTAGCAAGAGCTGGAGCAGGAGTAGCAAGAGCAGGAGAAGCTGGAGCTGAAGCTGAAGCTGGAGCAGGAGAATAAAAGAAAAGGTATTAGCACCAATCTGCACTTCCAGGGAAGTATTCCGAACAGGTGCTGGCACATGGCCGCGTCAAAGGTGAATCACACAACAGTTAACTGTCACTGTCTTTTCAGGGACCCGGTATTACTCAAGGGTGAGCAGAGGCACTAAATGCAAAGCACCTTGCCCAAGCGTGCCAGAGAAGGATACACACAGCTTCGCGCGCCGGACTCGGCCTCGGAGAACCCCGAGTGACAACGGAGGCGGGACTCTCAGGACTATGGCAATGCAATCATATCCAAAGCAATCCAAAGCGATCCAAAGCAATCCAAAGCGATCCAAACCAATCCAAAGCGATCCAAAGCAATCCAAAGCAATCAAAAAGGCATTAAATAAAAGTAGAGCGATCGCTGTATTCATACACAACGTCCAATCAGGCCGTTCTTTATTAAATCCGTTTTCAAAACCAGACACTGGGTGCTTTTTTTGGTCCCGATTTTGATAGCAACTCCTGCACATGTATGCTTACAGCGATCGCTTGGAATGATGGCTAAAACGCCCTTTGGCTTGCTTTGATTGCCTATCCTGTAAGCTTGACATGCATCCTCTGCAAGGTTATGGAAAAGCTGGTGAGAGACAAAATAATGAGCCATTTACAGAGCAACTCGCTTATCAGCAAAGAACAGCATGGTTTCATCCCGGGGAGGTCGTGCGTCACGCAACTTCTGGAGGTGTTGGACACGTGGACAAGCATTCTCGACGAAGGAGGAGGGGTGGATATTGTCTACATGGACTATCAAAAAGCGTTTGATTCTGTGCCCCACCGACGTCTACTGAAGAAAACGGAGGCCTTTGGCATCAGAGGTAAGGTACTGAAGTGGCTGGAAAACTTTTTGACAGACAGGAAGCAAAAAGTCGTCGTGAACGGCACACAGTCGCAGGAGGCGCAGGTGACCAGCGGGATCCCACAAGGATCTGTAATCGGGCCGATAATGTTCGTCCTCTTCATAAATGACCTTCCCACCATCACAAAGTGCCCAGTCAAAATGTTCGCAGACGATACCAAGCTGTACACCAGGAGTGACGTTGAGGGGGGACCGCAGGACTTACAAACCGACCTTGACAAACTACAGATCTGGTCTGAAGAGTGGCTTCTAAAGTTCCACCCGCAGAAATGCAGTGTTGTGAAGATGGGGTCCAAAAAGACACAAGCGACATACTTCATGAACAGTAAAGATGCTGATGGAAAACCCCAGAGATTGCAGCTTGCGGAGAGTGGTGCAGAAAAGGACCTCGGAGTGATGATTGACAGCACTTTATCCTTCAAGGACCAAGTAGCACATGCAACATCGAAGGCAAACCGTGTCATTGGAGTCATCCGCCGGTCTTTCGACTATCTGACAGAGCAGACCTTCGTCCTGCTGTACAAAAGCTTGGTGAGACCCAGATTGGAGTACGGCCACTGTGTCTGGCAACCACACATGAAAACGCTATGCAGTGACATCGAGGACGTTCAGCGTAGGGCAACCAAACTGCTGTCATCACTCAGAAACAAGACGTACCCAGAGAGACTCCGAGCACTCAAACTCCCAACCCTGGAGCACAGACGCAAGAGAGGAGATATGATAGAGGTGTACAAATACCTCCATGGTTACTACGATGTGCAGAAACCAACGTTCAAGCTGTCCAGCAACACTAAATTGCGTGGAAACTCGCTGAAACTCCATAAAGACAGCTTTCGGCTGAACATCAGGAAGAACTTCTTCTCACAACGTATCATCAAAACCTGGAATAACCTACCAGATGCAGTTGTCACAGCTGCCTCAGTCCATGACTTCAAAGTTGCACTCGACGAACACTGGAAAGATCTCCCCACCCTCTACACACCAGAATGCCAAAATATGCAATAGATCTAGTAGTTAGCCCGCCACGCATTGCAGCAAAGTTAGTTTATCACATGGAACGTCGAACAGGCCTCACAAAAGGCCTCAAACGTCGTAAAAGTCAAGTCAAGTCAAGTCAAGTAATCTAGGACACCCGCCTTGTCAAACGTTCCAACCACTATTAGAGATCGGTATATAATATGCAGCCATCCTTGGTTATCATTTGAATGTGACAGTACGTCATTCTACACAGTACACAGTACACAGTAATTTATTGCGCCAAGTGACATCATTTAAAAAACGAGCACGAGGAAAACTAAGTGATGAAGGCTAAAAGAAACAAAACAAAAAGCCAAACACACGCATTGCTTACACACCCTAACACGCCGTTAATGCAAAAAACATGGACATTTCCCGATGTACCTCACTCACGACACACACGCAGCTGCACACAGACAAGAGATAAGACTACACCTGAAACCAAAAGGGTTAACTGGTAAATGGGGCAATATACAATGAACAGTTAAAGTTACTATTTAAGAACTGTTGACAAAAGAGGAACAAACTAAGATGATACACCCACCCACCCACCCCCCTTTTAAGTGGCAATAAATAATACATATGAACAGAGACAAGACCACTAAGACGTACCCCCCCACCCCCCCACCCCCATCCCACCCCCCGTCACCCCACAAAAGAATACAGTAGAACAATACAAAAAACATTGAAAGCTACAAGAAGACCAACCCTTCCCCACCCCCACCCCCTCCCCCACCCCTCCCCCCACCCCCAACCACACTCAGTAGCAGTCCATATAGCCCAGAGGAAGCACAAAAGAGAAAGTGGCACTGTCATAGATGTGGAGAAGTGTGTGCGCACCGCCGACAGGATCAGCGGCGGCAAAGCTGCCTGGGGAGGTTCTGGACAGCGTTGAGCTCCGTCACCGCCGTGGGGAAGAACGAGTTCTGAAAACGGCATGTGCGCGTTTTGAGGGACCTGAAACGACGGCCAGAGATAACTTAAATACTACATAGAATGAACGAATGCGTGAATTAATTGAATGAATGAATGAATGAATAGACAGGTGATAGACACACGGACGGACGGACGGACGGACGGACAGTCAGACAGACAGACAGACAGACGGACGGACGGACGGACGGACGGACAAGTAGGTGGATAGATGGATGGATGAATGGAGAGATAGCTAGCTAGCTAGCTAGCTAGTGAGATAGGTAGAGAGTGAGATAGATAGATAGATAGATAGATAGATAGATAGATAGATAGATAGATAGATAGATAGATAGATATATAGATAGATAGGTAGATAGATAGATAGATAGATAGATAGATAGATAGATAGATAGATAGATAGATAGATAGATAGATAGATAGATAGATAGATAGATAGATAGATAGATAGATAGATAGATAGATAGATAGATAGATAGATAGATAGATAGATAGATAGATAGATAGATAGTGAGATAGATAGATAGTGAGATAGATAGATAGTGAGATAGATTGTGAGATAGTGAGTCAGATATATGAGTTAGATAGTGAAATAGTGAAATAGATAATGAAATCGATAGTGAGATAGACAGATAGTGAGATTAGATTAGATAGATGGATAATTAGGTACTTAGATAAACCAATGAAAGAACAAACAAAATAATAAATGAATGAATAAACAAGCAAAACAACAAACAAATAGTAGCTGTATCTCTAGTTTACCAGAATGACTATACGCACGTGTCTGTGTGTTTGTGTATGCGTGTTTGTCTGTCTCTTTGCGTGTCTGTCTGTGTACGTGTCTGCCTGCCTGCCTGCCTGCCTGCCTGCCTGCCTGCCTGCCTGCCTGCCTGTCTGTCTGGTTTGTCTGTCTGCATGTCTTTTTTCTCTGTCTGTCTTTTTCTGTCTGTCTGTCTTTTTCTCTGTCTGTCTGTCTGTCTGTCTGTCTGTCTGTCTGTCTGTCTGTCTGTCTGTCTGTCTGTCTGTCTGTCTGTCTGTCTGTCTGTCTGTCTGTCTGTCTGTCTGTCTGTCTGTCTGTCTGTCTGTCTGTCTGTCTGTCTGTCTCTTTCTCTGTCTGTGTGTCTGTCTAGCTGTCTGTACGTGTGGCTGTGTGTCAGTCAGTGTGTCTGTGTATGTGTCTGTCTGCCTGCTTGTCTGTCTGTCATTCTGTCTGTCTGCCTGCCTGCCCGCCCGTCCGTGTGTCTGTCTTTCTGTCTTCTTGCCTGCCTGCCTGTCGATCGGTGTGTGTGCGTGTGTGTGTGTGTGTGTGTGTGTGTGTGTGTGTGTGTGTGTGTGTGTGTACGTGTGACTGCCCGTCCGCCTACCTACCTGACTGTCTGCATGTATGTCAGTCTTGTATGTCAGTCTCTCTCTCTCTCTCTCTCTCTCTCTCTCTCTCTCTCTCTCTCTCTCTCTCTCTCTCTCTCTCCATCCACAGTACCAACACCTCCCAACTACATTATCTCTGTTCGTGACAGAGTCCGTTGACACTCATCCAAGAGACCTACGCACCGAACGTAGCAGTCTGAACTATGAACTCCGCCTCGTTGTGAAATCAAGGTCAATGTCAGTGACGTCTACCTACAAAGTCTGCAGGCGTCTACGACAACAGGCGACACGAGCACCCCGAACAAGAGGGAATACTTCGCTTTTCCAGGAGGAATCTACCGCAAACATCAACCATGGCGAACCGAGATCGCGCTGCCGAACAGCTGAACAACTTCAAGATCCAGAAGGGGGTGAGTGACACTCGCACGGTTGCAGACGGTGGGATGGGTGGGAGCTTAAAACATAACTTCGACTGTCACTGTCCCCGTTTGCTCGAAAGAGCAGGGGTGATCTTTGACCGCATGTTGATCGAATGACGAGATAATTTGCAAGGCATTTTCGCTGTAGTTTTGCACATTAAATTCACTTGTGTGGAACTCGTGTAGAACACCCAAAGTGTTTTAAAGCTAAAATTACAATACGAGCAGTGCTCGGGTTTTTGTTATCATGTTGAAGTTTATTGCGCGATTTCGAGGCGTTGGATGTGAAAATATGCACTGACAATATAGTGACAGTGCATGAGGTCAGTGCACGAGTTTTGATGTATATAAACAATGACGAGAGAGCGACATATTAATTTGAGTTGAGTACAAAGACATAGAACTTATGGGAATCGAAACATGCTACTACTAGTACTAACGGAAGAAAGTCCACTGATTCGAAGCCAGTGTTAACCTCAGTTGTAACAAAATGCAATGAAAGAAATGAAACTATTTCCAGAAATCAGTCATACTTTTGTTGCATTAAACTGACACGAAACAAACTAAATTGTTGAATGCTGGAAGACATAATTCCAAATAAATGTGCATTTTACCACAGTATGTAAGATGAACTTGTTCTTGTACCCTAGGATGTTTGTTGGATGCAATTTTGGAAACCTTGTACTGTTGTAGTTTCAATGTACATTACATTGTGCAATGAGGTATGAGGCAGGTGGTCAAAACATTTCTTGTCAATGAAAATAGTCAGCTGGGGATGTAAAAAATTAAAAGAGAATAGGACAAGAATGTAACATCATCACTGCTACTACTTATCATCATCATCATCATCATCATCATCATCATCATCATCATCATCATCATCATCATCAACATCATCATCACCATCATCATCACCATCATCATCATCATCTTGACGCTATTTTATGCTATGCTAAAGAAGTTGCCGAAAGGCATAGAAATATTCTAAGAAGTACAAACACAGAAAGTCATCTTGTTTTTTGTTTTCTTTCTCTTTTTTGGAAGCATCACCATCATCATCATCATTCACTGATGTTGTTGGCAGAGCACTGATGTCATGACCACAGCGAATGGAGCTCCAGTGGGCAACAAGAATGCCACGGTGACTGTGGGGCCGCGAGGCCCTGTCCTGATCCAAGACCACGTCTTCACAGATGAGATGGCTCACTTCAACCGTGAACGAATCCCAGAGCGTGTCGTGCATGCTAAGGGCTCAGGTATGCTCTGAGTGCATGCATACATGCATGTGTTTGTATATGCATGTTTAAGAAAGGGGTATAGGTGCTCTTTTTTATATTGCAACTTTCCACCCATAGATGAATGCTCAAACAACAAACTCTTACTCCCTTGTCAAAGGGCTTCTCAAATTTCTCACTCCTACAACACCATCTCAACTCCCTGGGTTGTTTGTTTGTATGTATGTATTTTCATTTGCAATGCCCCATATATCACATCACAGAATGTGCTCATAGCGCAACACTGTGAAATAACTAAGTCTTGAGGCCAGTTTTGAAGGCAGCCAAACACCGAGCTGACCTCAGTGACTCAGGAAGCTGGTTCCACAGTCTGGGTCCCACAACACTAAATGATCAATCACCATAGATTTTCAGTCTTGTTTGTGCTACATGAAGCAGTTGTCTGCTTGAGGATCGGAGATTCCTCGTGGGATTATGAGTCTTGACCAGTTCCAAGAGGTAGGATGGAGCCTGATCAGTTTCACACTTGAAAACAATGGAAAGAGTTTTAAATTTCGATCGTAGTTGAACTGGTAGCCATGGAAATCTCGGCGCATTGGCTTCTCATGAGTCCATCTTGGCTGTCATGTTACCACTCTAGCTGCCAAGTTCTGAAGACGTTGCAGTCTCTGTATCTGCCCACTAGTTGTTGCAGTTAGAAGGCTATTGCAGTGGTCAAAAAGTGACAAGATGAAACAGACCTGCCAACCCACCATCATGCCAAAGAGTAGCATCCAGAGCTATTTGGAGTAGCA
>JAWQFJ010002257.1:42975-70132 GCA_034096865.1 Theodoxus fluviatilis
AGTCAAGAAAGAACGCATTTCCAAGCAAAAGAAGTTTTAAAGGGTGATCAAAGCTCACTGACATCAAATTATTTATGGTAAAATGTACACATCTTTCTGTTTGTGTGTTTCAAACTAATCAGGGAATAAGGCAAAAAAATGACCTCCTATTTCAGGGAATAAGCTAAATCCCTGATTTTTTAGGGAATAAGCTTACTCCCCAGTTGAAACAAGGAATAAGCCTATGCCCTTAAAATTTCAGGGATTAAGCTTATTCCCTAAATGTTCTTATTCCCTGTAACATATATACTGCATGTTTACTTTGTCAGATGCATGTGTCCAGAGAGCTTAGCAGTGAGGTATCTGACACAGAACAACTTTATCTTTGTCTCTCCATAACTCAAACTTGTGTCTTGAGCTTGAATCAGGGGTCACAGCATTGCCACTGTTCAGAGCAGGGCCCGTATGCACAACGGCGATTTATCGGCGATTTATTTTAACTCCGATTTATCTCTAAACTCAGACGATTCCAACTGCCTGTTCCGCTCTCCCTTGGCTGGAAACCAGTATATATAGCAAAGCGCAACCTAGGATCCTCTGACGAGTGTACCTTATCTAACCGATCAAGATAACGCGGGGCTAGGGGATAAATCGAGTGTTAAAAAGATAAATCGCTGTTGTGAATATGGGCCCAGGTGATAATCTTTGACCAGGTTTTGTAACGGTGATAGCAGGGGTTAACTGTGTGTAATCAGGACTTATCTGTGGATGTCAGGTGATCACATCATCAAACTACTGCTGACAAAAGGTGTGCTCTTGCTAGAAATTGAAATATTCTCCCAACCTTTTAGCAAAATCTGAGTAGACCCCTGACCTGCCATAAATGGGAAAACTGACCTTTTACTCAACCAAATTTACTTCTTACACTAAATGGTAATGAACGACTATTACATGCTCAGAATCAGTCTGTGCGGACTAGTGAGAACTTTACACCCTTATAAACTGCTCTGCTTGCATGATAGTGACTATATCATTATTCCTTTGTCTGCAAGGACTCTCTGGGAGAGCTTCTATCTGTGTGGCCTTGACCTTGTGTTACAAAAGGGTAGCATTGCCACAGGGGTCATCTGGGTGAGCCACTTTGCAGGGAGGGGAGGAAAGCACTGCCTTGTGTACAGGCAGACTGATAAGGCTCTGACCTTGACTGGTCATGTCCCCACTCTACAGAGCCATTTGCCAGGCTGTATCCTGACATGCCACAAGTCTATCTGGTATTCCATGTAATGCAAAGGATTCACAGGGAATAAATTGCAATGTTCATTAATTAGGTTGCATTATATCCAACAGTTCAATGCTATAGTCAGTGCTAGTCGTATTGCTACACAATCGTCCACATTGCCTTGTGAAAGGCTGTGTCCTTATGTGCCTTAGTCCAGCATTGGCTTCCATTAACAGCAGAGGATTCACAGGACATTATTATGTTGTGTTCGTTAATCAGGTTACACTATGTTCCACAGGTAATGTTACGCTAGTTGTGTTGTTATGTAATGTCCATGCTACCTTATGAAAGTGTCTTGGCATGCCATAGCTAGCATTGGATCCCACCACAAGTAGAGGATTCACAGGACACTTTAATGTAATGTTTATTCATTAGATTACATTATATTCCGCACGTGATATTATGCTAGTTGTGTTGATACATAATGTTCTTACTACCTTATGAAGACTGCCCTGCTGTTCCTTAGTCTAGCATTGGATTCCATGTAAAGCAGAAGGTTATATTCCAGACTATGCTAGTCTTGTTGGTAGGTAATGTCCACATAGCTTAAAGAAAACCTGTACACTGAAATGCCTTGGTCTAGCATTAGATTCCATGTAAAGCAGAGGATACACAGAGTGATAAAGATGATGTAATGTTCATTGTGCTATTCCACATGTGATGTTATGCTTGTAATGTTTCTACATAATGGTGACTGATATATATATTGCATGCAGAATTTCTGTCAATGTGAGAATGCCCACATTGCTGTGTTGTCTGCTGATTCATTTCATTACTTTGAGGTGACCGAAAAAAAGGCTAAAATCTGTCATGGCGCCTTTGCTGGTGTTGGCATGGCTAGTTGTCTACATTCACATGCCCATGTGGAGTACGTAGATGCTGAGTTCGGATGACTTATCAAGAGTATGCTCCAGTAGTTATAAGAGATGTGGATGACTTCATGTAATTGACAATCTCAAAAGAAATCAAAATTGGTAGAGTTCTTGCTTCAAAGGTTACAAACATGAAAGCTGAAGGACACCTAAAAATGTTTGAATGGCATTTAATCGTTATGATGATGGAGAAGCTTATACTGTTACACTGATTTGAAAATGACAGATTTAAATGAGCTCTGATTTGAGAATGAAAGATTTGAATGAGAAAGTTGTTTGGAATCTCTCAGGAAGACAATCTAGAGTCTGCAGCTGTTGATGGGTAGAGAGCCCAAAGTTTAGAACTTACATATTGAATGCCATCTGGAAAGGAGGAACCTATTTTTGACTCACATGCGAAGCAAAAGTGAGTCTATGTACTGAGCCGTGTCGTCCGTCCGTCCGGGCGTCCGGGCGTCCGTCCGGGCGTCCGGGCGTCCGTAAAAAACTTAAACGTTGGATTTTTCTCGGAGACTATTAAGTCTATCAACACCAAATGTGGCATGATGGTGTATGATGACAAGGCCTCAAAAAACATACATAGTGACTTGACCTTGCTTCAAGGTCAAGGTCACAGGAGCCATAAATGTGGTCTCAAAAACAGTCATTTTTCACATTTTCCCAATTTTCTCCCACGTTATTGAGAATGGCGACCTTAGCTACAAGTGGTATATAGGTCAAAGCAAGCCCTATCTTTTGATACCAGTTTGGTTGACCTTGCTTCAAGGTCAAGGTCACAGGAGCTCTTCAAAGTTGGATTGTATACATATTTTGAAGTGACCTTGACCCTGAACTATGGAAGATAACTGTTTCAAACTTAATAATTATGTGGGGCACATGTTATACTTTCATCATGAGACACATTTGGTCACATATCATCAAGGTCAAGGTCACTTTGACCCTTATGAAATGTGACCAAAATGGGGTAGTGAACCACTAAAAGTGACTATATCTCATGGTAGAAAGTGCCAATAAGCACCATTGTGCTTCCTATGTCTTGAATTAACAGCTTTGTGTTGCATGACCTTGGATGACCTTGACCTTGGGTCAAGGTCACATGTATTTTGGTAGGGAAAATGTGTAAAGCATTTCTTTGTGTATGATGTCATTGGTAGGTTTAGTTGTTTGACCTTGACCTTGAAGGTCACCTGAAGGTCAAGGTCATATAAAGGTCAAGGTCAAGCATGTGAGTCGTATGGGCTTTGCCCTTCTTGTCCATATTTGTTGACAAGGCTTGATATATTCATCTAAACCTCTGCAGCAATATGAAATTATTAAGATTTTAAAATACAAGCCCAGCCCAAAGAAAACAAAGAGGAAAAAACTTGTTTTGGTCACCCAAGAGGTGAGGCAATGCACCGGGCTCAACAGAGACACGGGCTTCATGACTCACTACCGGTGAGCTCACCCTGAGGCACGGATTCCTCGTGCTCTCACCTGTTGGGACCGACCTTCTACTGCTGTAAGCACCACTCCACTCCTGCTTTTCCCGGACTACTTGCATTGCACAAGCCTCCGCCAGACCTGAAAGTCCTCTATTTAAACCTTACCCCTGCCAGTCCCTTACCACTTGGCCTGAAGAAGGAGTATCCCCTCCGAAAGCTCGCCTACGCCTACTCTGGAAACGGCCCTCTTCAGGGCCCCCATTTCTCGAGAGAGAATACAATTGGTCAGACTCTGGTCACTTTGTTTCTTTTTTCTTTTTCCCTACCTTGGTCACCCAACTGACCGTACATTTTGCCACTGATCCAACACTTCATTTTCACTGCTGGAATAAAACACACACACACACACTCACAAATAGCACGCGCCTAAAATGTGTAAATCCTTCACTAGTATTGATGATAACCACAACTATATAATTATTACATATATACAAAACATGGTTTTCCTAGTGTGCAAAACATGGCTAATAATAATAATAATAATAATAATAATAATAATAATAATGTGTGGATTTATATAGCGCCTTACCATGAGTTAAGACATGCTAAAGGTGCATACATAAACAACCATTACAATATACAATAACAGTCAATCAGATCAAAGGTAACTTAACAATCTTAATAACATAGGGGTCAGACATTCACTTCAGGCATTCGACAAACTGATGTACAGCATCACCGCTTAACCATGAAACTGGGGAGAGGGGGAGGAGAGACAGGAGGGTGGTAGGGGGCTTAGGCAAGCTAGTACAAAGAGAACAGTGTGGGGAGGAAGATGAAACTTAGACAGGATTCGGAACGATTTCAAGAAGAGGTGAGTTTTGAGAGCAGAGTGAAAGGTCGAGGGAGAAGAAGAGTGACAAACAGGTAGAGGGAGCCTGATAAAAGAAAGCGTTCACCAAATTTTGTTTTAACTGGAGGGTCCTCCGGGAACCTGAGGATTCTTGTGTCTGCGGAAGAGCATAGCTGTCTAGCGAGATATTGAGGAAGGGATTCAGCGAAGTAATGGTAGCAAAGGCAATCTTGTATTTGTACATGTATATGTGAAGGTGTGCATGAGGAGACTGACGTAGATGTGGAGAGAAATGTGTCCTGTGTCATGGTGATCCAGTGACCCACTGACTTCTGTGCCTGCAGGAGCGTTTGGGTACTTCGAGGTCACCCACGACATCACCAGGTACTGTAAGGCCAAGGTGTTTGAGCATGTGGGCAAGAGAACTCCCATGGCCATCCGATTCTCCACTGTCGGTGAGTGCTGCAGGTTTTGATATTTCTATACTCACTGGTATGTCCTTTTTTCCGTGAAGATGTCAAGCTGTTCATTAATACCAAAAAAACAATACAAAACAAAACAAAATAAAGAAAAAAAAGGAAATGACTTAGTTAGTATGATGATTATACTTTCACAAGCAAGCTTCATTATTGTCATTACTTTCCATCTCACGTTTCCTCTGCTCCTGATCTTCCTCTCTCCTCAATCACTCCTCCCCTTCTTTTCTCCTCCTCTTTTCTCCATATGTTACTCCTCCTGCTTTTTTCCATGTTCTCCCTCCTGCTTCTGCTTCTCTTCCTTTGGCTCACCCACTGCTCTCTTTCATTTGTCTCACATACCTCCTCCTTTTCTTCCTCTACCCTCCCTCCTCCTTTCTCTTTCTCATTTTCTCCCTCCTACACCTCCTGCCTCAGATAATTTCTCTGTTCACCCTTTCCTTGACAGGTTTCTTTTCCATCATCATCATCCTCCCTTCATCAAACTTAACCCTCATCAAAGTTGCCGCTGTCTTTGTCATCATCATCAGTATCATCCTCATCCTCATCCTCATTCTCATCCTCATAGATATTGCCATTATCTTCATCATCAGTGGTTGTACCTGTTGACAGGTGGTGAGAAGGGCTCGGCGGACACTGCCCGTGACCCACGAGGGTTTGCCATGAAGTTCTACACAGATGAAGGAAACTGGGACCTAGTGGGAAACAACACCCCCATCTTCTTCATCCGCGACCCAATGCTGGTAAGGATTGCCTCTCTCTCAACGGCCAGGCGTGCCTTTCTTATATTGAGCCGCTTGCAAGCCCCTTGCAAGCAGAGGCTGGTATCAAAGTGTATCAACATTTGGTATCCTTTACATCACAGGCTAATAAATGTTGACCCATGCTGACACCAGCCTCTGTTTGCAAGGGGCTTGTAAACAGCCCACCCTTAGAAATACCTCAGCTGTAGGGAGGGCAGTCCGGTGTTGGGTAGAAGAGTTGTCTGCCCTAGACAGAGTGCCAATTATTAGCAGGACTGATGTAGGATGTGCTGTCTAGTGATTCACAGAGGGATACTAGAAATGTAGGAATGGAGTCCTGAATAGTGGATGTTCCTTGGAAAGCTACTTTCATCTGGTTACACTTCTTTGGTTGAGAGAAATTATTTTTGATGATTCACAATAACTTGTTGACTATAGATTGTGAAACAGTTAAATTTACTGAAAAACCCAATGTGAAATTAGATTTGATATAATCATGAAATGAAGTATTTTGCTGATGCAGCTCTATGGCAGCTATTCTTATGGCTTTTGATTCACAGTAAATATGTATTTGAAGTATGCTCATGCTCCAGTCAGTGTGATTCACAGTAAATATGTATTTGAAGTATGCTCATGCTCCAGTCAGTGTGATTCACAGTAAATATGTATTTGAAGTATGCTCATGCTCCAGTCAGTGTGATTCACAGTAAATCTGTATTTGAAGTATGCTCATGCTCCAGTTAGTGTGATTCACAGTAAATATGTATTTGAAGTATGCTCATGCTCCAGTCAGTGTGATTCACACTCACAGTAAATATGTATTTGAAGTATGCTCATGCTCCAGTCAGTGTGATTCACAGTAAATATGTATTTGAAGTATGCTCATGCTCCAGTTAGTGTGATTCACAGTAAATATGTATTTGAAGTATGTTCATGCTCCAGTTACTGTGATTCACAGTAAATATGTATTTGAAGTATGCTCATGCTCCAGTCAGTGTGATTCACAGTAAATATGTATTTGAAGTATGTTCATGCTCCAGTTACTGTGATTCACAGTAAATATGTATTTGAAGTATGCTCATGCTCCAGTCAGTGTGATTCACAGTAAATATGTATTTGAAGTATGCTCCAGATACTGTGCATTTGACAGAAACATACCAAGCTCAGTGCAGCAATATCTTTCCTATATGGAGAAGTGTATTTCCCAGGATAATCTGAATGGTCTGACCCTGTCCTGATTTCTGCCGATAGCCTTTCTGGCTGCTTGGGGCCGCCCCTGGCTGAGCTACTGGAGCAGGCCCTGAAAGCCCCGCATCCAACTCTGGTCTTATTTTAGGTTTCTTCCATACGGTTTTATGTGTTTACTGTGTGCCTGCATGAAATTCACTTATTCATTCATTCATTCATCCATTCATTCATTCATTCATTCATTCATTCATTCATTCATTCATTCATTCATTCATTCATTCATTCATTCATTTATTCATTCATTCATTCATTCACTTATTCATTCATTCATTCATTCATTCATTCATTTTTTAATGCAGTTCCCCAACTTCATCCACACCCAGAAGAGGAACCCTGTGACCAACCTGAAAGTGAGTTGTTTCCGACAGGACACTGTTTGCCAGTTGCTCATTGGCAGACTTTGATGAGTTTTTTTCTCAGTTGATTTACAAGGGTTATTTTCTTGAACTTTGGCTTGTATAACAGATAGGGTGGTTGTAGCAATGTTAGAAGAAAGGGATTCATCAAATATGTAGCAGTCTAAATAGACTCACACACACACACACACACACACACACACACACACACACACAGACAAACACACACACACACACACACACACACACACACACACACACAAGCACACACACACACACACACACACACACACAGACACACACACACACACACACACACACACACACACACAAGCCCACACCTTCAATAAAAAAGAACAGAAAAGGAGTTGTGGTTAAAGGTAAAATGGAAAAAACGGTGTTGGTAGGTCAGCCTGAACTTTGTTTTGTCTTTTTAAAAGAGGCCAGCTTGAGCATAAACCAAATTTTAGTGGATTACCCTGAGTGCTCAGAGAGCAGGCAGGAAAGGTGAGACAGCACACGGCTTGTTTACTGTCAATTTTTTTAAGAAAAGGGTCTAAGAGTTAGCAGGAAAAAATTGTCGGGTTACGATAACCACCACTTTTTGTGTGTGTGGCCTTACCAGGTTTTCTTTATCCACTGCCCTCACCACCAACCGCTTTCATCAACATACCTAGAACTTTTGTTCAGTCAGTGTGGTAATATGGGTTCAGAAATAATGAGAAACTGTTTTCAGGCATGCTATCTATACTAACATAAGAAGATGCACATGCATGTAAACATTTGCTGCACTAATTCAGCCATTCTTAGCATTCATGTGATTTCAATATGGAGCAAACTAGAACTGGATAGGAGTTGCTGCCTTCACCATCTAGCAATGCACTGCATCAATCAAGCCCGTCACATTGGAAAGCAAATCTAGCAATGCACTGCATCCATCAAGCCCGTCACATTGGAAAGCAAATCCAGCAATGTACTGCATCCATCAAGCCCGTCATATTGGAAAGCAAATCTAGCAATGCACTGCATCCATCAAGCCGTCACATTGGAAAGCAAATCTAGCAATGCACTGCATCCATCAAGCCCGTCACATTGGAAAGCAAATCTATAAATGCACTGCATCCATCAAGCCCGTCACATTGGAAAGCAAATCTAGCAATGCACTGCATCCATCAAGCCCGTCACATTGGAAAGCAAATCTAGCCATGGTCTGAGAGCTTGTGCTCTCGGAGAAGGTCTATTAATGATATAATTGCTCGAGGTCATATGATTTTTGGTCACATGTATGACCAGCATACACATCTGCTAATGGCTGCAGCCTTTGTTTAAGTTAAGATGAAGTGTTTGGTTGATTTTGAAGCACATTTTTGCATTTTGGTGTGCACTAACTGAAGCAATGTTCCCAAATGACAGCCTAGCCTGATGCTCTATCATTCATAAGGAAGCTTGTTTTTTGTTGGATTTACCGATATACTGACACAACAGTGACTATTAGAGCAAAGATGGAAGCCAGAGCCATGTGATCAGGGATCCTGCCATTGAAAATGGCTCAGGAAATAAACAAGATTGGACTGATCAACTGAGTACATAGAGAGAAAATGTGCATGGTCGTGTTAAGCTGTGATGAGTCATGTAGGGGTTGAAAGAATAGGTAGTCAGTGAGTTGAAATGCCGCAAGTTGTAGCTGAAAGCACACTCAACACAGAAATTCCACTGGACAATTCCCCAGTACCTGGGCCAGCATGGACCTACTCATCATCTCCCCAGCTGGGAAAAATAAGTGAAATGGACCTTGTTTTTGGAATATTGTAGATTTCATGTTAGACATGTTATTATAATGAACCTAGAAGGAGTGTGTGTTATATTAACAGAAATGTTTCTGCTTCATTTTGGCTTACTTTGAACAAAGTAAAAAATTATTTAATTTTTTGTGTTCTTTGCTGTAAAAATTATCAGAAAATCAAAGTTATCCCCCCTTAATGATGAGTTATCTGCCTTTAATGACCTTGACATTGTTTAAGTTGGATTTTCCAATAATTCTCCCTAAAAAATATATGGTTTTGTATTTATATGGGCTGTATGTTATTTTATACAGCTTAATTTTGTTGGACACGCCTATTTTTTTACCCACACGTTGAATAGTTCTGGGAGTCTAAGGCGGAAATTGACCATGGTGCGCTCTGCCCTGCCCGCAGGACCCCGACATGGTCTGGGACTTCTTCTCCCTTCGCCCCGAGACCACCCACCAGGTGTCCTTCCTCTTCTCGGACCGCGGGACTCCAAATGGTTACCGTCACATGAACGGCTATGGCAGCCACACCTTCAAGCTGGTCAACAAGAATGGGGAGGCTGTCTACTGCAAGTTCCACTGCAAAGTATGGCTGTTGTACTTGGAAACATAGGCTTTGGTGTCTTGGGTGGCTATGGAACTGTACATCGTAGTTGGCTCTTCCAATAGCAAGGTGTTTTATTTTGCTTATATGAACAAAAAGTCGAACTTTACTCTGGTCCCGTGGTTGGTGACTAGAGATTTTGGTAACTCTACAAGGACGGTTGAGTTCTTACGCCCTCCACCATTAGGTAGTTTTATTTTGTTAGGTGATTTGGACTGGACAGCTTGAAGTGATCCATGACTTCATGATCACTAGCACAATTTAGATTATCAAGACTGAAATACATGTATTTCCTGCTTTCTCTTCTTAAACACTGCTGCACGAGTACATTTGTTCATTTGGATATCTCTGTTAGTTTTCTTGCTTTCCTAATTATCAGCTCAGTCAGAGTACCTGCCCTTGGTACTTCGATTTTTAAAAAGTATGGCCTCCATAAAAAATGCAATATTTGTTCATGTCTGTATACTGCTACCTCAGGAGAACTGGACTAATGAAAGGGTAATTCTGCGTGTACATTTCCTTGAAGACGGAAAATTATGGCTTAACTTGTATGCAAGACACTGTTTCATTTGCACTGATTTCTAGACCAACCAAATTTTCTTGCACATCATCTTGGAGTTCACTCAGGTACTGCTTTGAGCAAGGGAGGCAACTCCAGTTAACTTATTCTGGTTGATGACTGAAGGGCTGAAATAGTGAATGGTGGATCTATGTAATACTTTAGATGCAGTGAGAGATTTAGAGACCCTACATCTTCACATGTCATGATCCAGTCATGATTATAGCCGCTGTAACTCTACCACCATGTTGTATAGTCTTCACAAGCAGATGATTTCTTTACCCCTGACCAAGTCTGTGTCCACTGTAGACTGACCAGGGCATCAAGAACCTGATGGCGGACAGAGCTGACCACCTGGCAGGATCTGACCCAGACTATTCTCAGCGTGACCTCTTCAACGCCATCGAAGAGGGCAACTTCCCCTCCTGGAGCATGTACATCCAGGTCATGACCTTTGAGGAGGCGGAGAAGTTCCGCTGGAATCCCTTCGACCTCACCAAGGTAGAGATGTGTTGTGCAATCATTGGACACATGCTTATCTTCATGGTGTGTCTTTTGGGCTTCCCTTCATAAATCATATGTTGCAATGCTATATGCATTTAGTTTGTGCTGGATGCCGTAATGAGTTAAAGTCAGTGCACATGCGCTTATAGTTGCATGCAGATGCATGCTCGTATGCACACACTCACACACATGCATGCATGCACACGCACGTGCACACACACACACACACACAGAGACACACACAGACACATCAAAACACATACACACACACACATCAAAACACACACACACACACACACACATGTATACACATCAAAACACACACACATACACACACATCAACACACAACACACACACACATGCATGAGTGCGTGATATTACTGATAACAGTTTAAACAAACAAGCATCCCAATTGTAGTGGTCACATTCTATGACAATTGTGCAAGAACACAGAAGAGAATCTACAGTTTTAAACTTCCATTGTTTGCAGGCAGTTAGTGGGTGGTGTACTTGTAGCATTTAGAGACAGAAGTCTCCAAATCAGAATTCAAATGCACATATGTATTGACTGCAAAAATTGCTACTATTGTTGATGCAGCTGTTCATGTTTTGCTGTTGCTATTTTTATTATTGTTTTGCTATTGTTCTTAAGTGCCTATATCAGATAATCAACAAGTCCTGAGTATAGTGTTTCTTAGCCAGGATCCTGGTTCCAACACTCTGCCTTACCGATTCCCTCTGCCTTATTCCCTCTGCCTTACTGATATACTCAGCCTTACTGATTCACCATGACAAACTGATTCACTCTGCCTTACTGATTTACTCAGCCTTACTGATTCACCATGACAAACTGATTCACTCTGCCTTACTGATTCACCATACCTTACTGATTCACCATGCCAAACTGATTCACTCTACCTTACTGATTCACCATACCTTACTGATTCACCATGCCAAACTGATTCACTCTACCTTACTGATTCACCATACCTTACTGATTCACCATACCTTACTGATTCACCATGCCAAACTGATTCACTCTGCCTTACTGGTTCACTCTGCCGTACTGATTCATTCTGCCTTACTGATTCACTCTGCCATACTGATTCACTCTGCCATACTGATTCACTCTGCCGTACTGATTCACTCTGCCATACTGATTCACTCTGCCATACTGATTCACTCTGCCATACTGATTCACTCTGCCGTACTGATTCACCATGCAATACTGATTCACTCTGCCATACTGATTCACCATACCTTACTGATTCACCATACCTTACTGATTCACCATGCCAAACTGATTCACTCTGCCTTACTGGTTCACTCTGCCAAACTGATTCACTCTGCCATGCTGATTCACTCTGCCATACTGATTCACTCTGCCATACTGATTCACTCTGCCTTACTGATCCACTCTGCCAAACTGGTTCACTCTGCCATACTGATTCACTCTGCCATACTGATCCACTCTGCCAAACTGGTTCACTCTGCCATACTGATTCACTCTGCCAAACTGATTCACTCTGCCATGCTGATTCACTCTGCCATACTGATTCACTCTGCCAAACTGATTCACTCTGCCATGCTGATTCACTCTGCCATACTGATTCACTCTGCCAAACTGATTCACTCTGCCATACTGATTCACTCTGCCATACTGATTCACTCTGCCATACTGATTCACTCTGCCTTACTGATCCACTCTGCCAAACTGGTTCACTCTGCCATACTGATTCACTCTGCCATACTGATTCACTCTGCCATACTGATTCACTCTGCCTTACTGATCCACTCTGCCAAACTGGTTCACTCTGCCATACTGATTCACTCTGCCATACTGATTCACTCTGCTGTACTGATTCACTCTGCCATACTGATGCACTCTGCCGTACTGATTCATTCTGCATTACTGATCCACCCTGCCTTACTGATTCACCATGCAATACTGATCCGCCCTGCCTTACTGATTCACCATGCAATACTGATTCACTCTGCCATGCCAATTCATTCTGCCTTACTGATTCACTCTGCCAAACTGGTTCACTCTGCCATACTGATTCACTCTGCCGTACTGATTCATTCTGCCTTACTGATCCACCCTGCCTTACTGATTCACCATGCAATACTGATCCGCCCTGCCTTACTGATTCACCATGCAATACTGATTCACTCTGCCCTACTGTTCATTCTGCCTTTCTGATTCATTCTGCCTTTTTGATTCATTCAGCCTTTCTGATTCATTCAGCCTTTCTGATTCATTCTGCCTTCCTAATTCCAGGACATACTATTGAAGAAGCAATGAAATATATTCTCCATGTTTACTGGGTGGATGTGCGCTGTCTGTGGCTACATGACTACCTGGGTTTCCCGCAGGTGTGGCCCCAGGGAGAGTTCCCCCTCATCCCAGTGGGCAGGTTCGTGATGAACCGCAACCCCAAGAACTACTTTGCCGAGGTGGAGCAGATTGCCTTCTCGCCTGCACACATGGTGCCTGGCATCGAGCCCAGCCCCGACAAGATGCTGCAGGTAGAATCCTCCTCTTTTTCTTTCCCTCCATTGTCCTTTTAGTCCTCCTCCTTGTCCTTGTCTTCATTATCCTCCTTGTCCTTTTTTTGTCTTTCTTCTTCCTCAGTTGCTCCTCCTTAGTGTCCATCCCCTCCATCCCCCACCACCCCCACCCCCCAACATCCTCTTCACATAACCACTGTGATTGAAAATCCCATCATCATCATCATCATCATCATCATCATCATCATCATCATCATCATCATCATCATCATCATCAGTTTTTGTCATCATTAGCATGATCATAATGATCATCATCATATTCTATTCTTGTTAGGGCAATAACAATAATTTGTTTGTTTTTTGTCTCCTAATTGATGCTTAATTTGTCAATAACCCTATAATTTTTTTATTATTTTTTTTTTTTGGGGGGGTACATTTTTGGAAACCCAAAAACAAACCCACACACAAAAATGGTGCTCAACTAAAGTGTGTAAATCCTTCACAAGAATCGATTATAGCTTTAAATAGATTTCTTGTATGAAACAATTTCTTAGTGTGCAAAACGATGTTAAAAGATTTATTTATATAACATCATTTTATGTCTACAAAACGTCAGGTTTGTTCTCTGACAGAAACATTGAAGGTAGGGCAACCTTTCTTTGACTTGAAAAGATATATATCTATCTACCCTTAAATTGGGTGGGTGGGTGGGAGATGGGGGGCATGCTAAGCCAACACTTTGGTTAAGGTATCCCCACTGACCCTTTTTATTCTGCCAACCCTATTTTATTTTTTATGTTGGGGGGAGGGAGATAGACAGTAATCAACTAACTGCATATTGACCCATCTTCCCTACCCAGTGAGCATTCGGGAAATCCATTATTTTGAGGTTTGAAAAACATTTTCAATGTTAACAGTTTTGATTTATGTTCAATCTGGCCTCCGCTAAAACAAAACAGAAAAGAAAAGAAAAATCATGCCAATGTACTGACCCTTCTTTTTGGGCTATGTTGTAACTACAACTTTTTTAAAGTGGGGGTGGGGATGGGGGTCCATACCTGAAACAAATACATCTTCTTTTGGCCTTATGCTCTTCTTTTCTGTACCTCCCCTTTTCCCCCAGTCCACTTTATTGCAATATTCATCCTCTCCATTTTGTTGCCCTTTTGGGGACTTGTTCATTCTTTGCCTCTCAATGAAGCTGTCTTCTGTTTTCCCCAGGGTCGCCTGTTTTCCTACTCCGACACCCACCGCCACAGGCTGGGCAGCAACTACCTGCAGATCCCCGTCAACTGCCCGTACAACACCAAGGCCCGCAACTACCAGCGTGATGGGCCCCAGTGTGTGAACGACAACCAGGGTCGGTGTTCTTGTAGCTCTCTTGCTGATGACAAATGAATGAACAGTTTGCCTATGACAGTTAGATAATGAACAGTTTGCCTAAGACAGTTAGATAATGAACAGTTTGCCTATGACAGTTAGATAATGAACAGTTTGTCGATGACAGTTAGATAATGAATCAGTTTGTCCATGACAGATGATTAACCAGTTTGCCTATTACAATAAGACAATTAACCAGTTTTCTGTGACAGATTATTAACAGTTTTTCTATGACACTTTTTTGAGAGTTAGATAATTAACTAGTTTGTCCTGGACTATTAGATAATTAACCAGATTTCCCAGGACAATTAGATAATTCACCAGTTTTCCCTGGACAATTAGATAATTCACCTGTTTTCCTATGACAAATGATTAACCCGTTTACCTATGACAGTTAGATAAATAACCAGTTTTCCTATAACAGATAGTCAACCAGTTTTCCTATGACAGATGATTAACCAGTTTTCCTATTACAGATAATTAACCAGCTTGCCTATGATAGATAATTAACAGTTTGTCTATGACAGATGATTAACCAGTTTTTCTAGGACGCTTAGATAAATAACCAGTTTGCCTATGACAGATAATTAACCAGTTTGCATATGACAGTTAGATAATTAACCAGTTTGCCTATGAGAGATAATTAACCAGTTTGCCTATGAGAGATAATTAACCAGTTAGCCTGTGACAGATAATTAACCAGTTTGTCAATGACAGTTAGATAATAATCCAGTTTGCCTATGACAGGTAGATGTCTCAATCAAGTTAATCAAGGCTAAATGTTTAGTGAAAATTGAAGAAAAAAATATTTATTTGCTTATAATTTTTTTTCTCTCTATTGCACTGGTTGCCTTGGTGACATGTTGTCATCTGTAATTGCTATTGACGTGCACAGGTGGGGCACCCAACTACTTCCCCAACAGCTTCAGTGGTCCCCAGGATGACCCCAAGCACTGTGAGAGCGCCTTCCACCTCTCTGGGGAGGTGGGTCGCTACAACACCGCTGACGACGACAACTTCACTCAGGCTGGCATCTTCTGGAGGAAGGTGGGTGTTTCCTCCCCATGTGATGTGGTCTTGTAAGTGGATGTCTTGTAATCGGTGTTCTGTGTCTGTGTGTGTCTGTGTGTGTGTATGTGTCTGTGTGTGTTTGTGTGTCTCTGTTTGTTTCTGTGTGTGTGTGTGTGTGTGTGTGTGTGTTTCTATGTGTGTGTGTGTGTGTGTGTGTGTGTGTTTGTGTGTGTGTGTGTGTTTGTGTGTGTGTGTGTGTGTGTTTCTGTGTGTGTGTGTGTGTGTGTGTGTGTGTGAGTGTGTGTGTCTGTGTGTGTGTGTCTGTGTGTCTGTCTGTGTGTCTGTGTGTGAGTGTCTGTGTGTGTGTGTCTGTGTGTGTGTGTCTGTGTGTGTTTCTGTGTGTGTGTGTCTGTATGTGTTTCTGTGTGTGTGTCTGTATGTGTTTTTCTCTGTGTGTGTGTGTGTGTGTGTTTGTGTGTGTGTGTGTGGGTGTGTGTGTGCGCGTGTGTGCGTGTGCGCACATGTGTGTGTGTGTGTGCGCGCACGTGTGTGTGTGTGTTTCTCTCTGTGTGTGTCTGTCTTTCTGTGTGTGTGTGTCTGTGTGTTTGTGTGTGTGTGTCTGTATGGGTTTCTGTGTGTTTGTGTGTGTGTCTCTGTGTGTGTGTCTCTGTGTGTGTGTGTGTCTGTGTGTGTGTGTGTGTGTGTGTGTGTGTGTGTGTGTTTCTCTGTGTCTCTGTGTCTGTGTTTCTGTGTGTGTGTCTGTACTTCTGTGTGTGTCTGTGTGTGTGTGTGTCCATCCATTCATATATCTGTCTGTTCCTCCGTCTGTCCATCCATCCATCTGTGTATCTGTTCATTCATCTGTATGTGTGTCTTTGTATGTGTTTTTCTGTCTGCCTGTATATGTGTCTGTCTGCAGATGGTTGTCTGCCTGTCTGTTTTCCATGTCTGCTCGTCTCTCCATCTGTTTGTGAGTGTATACAAAGATAAAGGGCAATACGGCATTCTGTATTGGAACTTTCCACTCAAGGTTGTCACGCTCCTCATTCTATACAGTGATGTTTGTTGAGAGACTTGTTTAATCTTGGGTTTGCCCTCTTCCTTGCCTGCACAGGTGCTGAAGCCGGAGGAGAGGACAAGGCTGGTGCAGAATATTGCGGGACATCTGGTCAATGCCCAGGAGTTCATTCAGAAGCGCGCCATCGCCAACTTTGCTGCAGCCGACCCTGAGTACGGTCGCAGCATCCAGGAGGAGATCAAAGCCATCCAGGCAAAGTCTGCCTCCAGGGTACGTGGCAGTACTGGGTGTCTGTCGCTGTCTGTTGTTGGGGTCTTCTGTGGCTCTGTATGGGCTTGTAGTGGCACTTGTCACATCCTGGTAATGTGCACGGAACTAACTTCTGTGGCTCTGTAGGGGCTTGTAGTGGCACTTGTCACATCCTGGTAATGTGCACCGAACTAACTTCTGTGGCTCTGTAGGGGCTTGTAGTGGCACTTGTCACATCCTGGTAATGTGCACCGAACTAAACCGGGGAGTTCAAAATAGACATTGGGAATTTCCCTTCCAGTATAAAGTAAATTTTAAAAAATGTTTCTTCACGTTATTTGTTATCATTATCAGAGACAATTGATTAATATATGCCTGAAATTTTTTTCTTTACCCCCAAAAGAACAAAGGTATGATATGTTTGGTATGTGAGTACAGAAATCCCAGAGATATATATTCAAGGCAACCCAGTGATGCATGATGCACAAAACTCACTACAGTGGGTCTATTTTCAACTCTTTAGCTCGGTGCCCATTTCAGGATATGACTGTCTGGGGCCCTCTTTGTGGCAGTTGTGTCAGGTTTTTGTTTTGGCAGTTGTCTTTTTCTTGGTAGACATTTATGTCATTTGGTTTGTACTTGAGTCTTGTGTATGTGAGAGAGGAGGGATAGAGAGAAGAGAGAGGGGGGGGGGGGGAGAATGAGAGGAATTGGTAAGTAGGGAGGTAGGCTGGACATATGTGTTTGTGTGTGTGTGTGTGTGCTTATGGTCAAGAGTACGCAGGTGCTGAGTATGCCAATTTCACTACCCTACCTCAAAACAGAGCCTCTTTCTCCTCACACTGTCAACTCACACTATTGTTGACAAAAGATCGATGTTTCTGCACATGTGTGTGATGCTCAATAAATCTTCTTCAACTTTGATGTTTTTCATGTTTTGCACGAAAGATTGAATGCTGTCAGTGAGAGAAAGTGTGACATTGTGTAAAGTTAAGACGAATGCTAACCTCTAAGGTTTCATTTAATTTCTTCTTGACCTAGGAGCAAAAATATCATTAATACTTGGATGTTGAAGCTGCAATAAAGTTTTTGTGTTGAATAGTTTATCTTTTGTGGCTCTTTTTCTGAATGAGTGGTGGTGTCAAGTTAAGATGAGACTCCAAACTGTCTTCTTCAAATACAACTAAACTAAAGATTACATTCAGTTTTTCTTTTCTGTACAGTTTATACATCACCTAATGCATCATATTTATGGGAAATGAAGAGTGTATCATTACTGTATCAGAAAGTTTATTTTAAAATATTTGTGTCACACCAATACTCAGCACCTCTGTACTCTTGACCTTATGTGTGTGTGTGTGTGTGTGTGTGTGTGTGTGTGTGTGTGTGTGCTTATGTGTGTATGTGTGCACTTCCTTGTTTGCTATACAATATCATGTGTCTTTGTAGGATGGCTTGTTGCAGATCTATACATGTAGTTCTTTTTTAAGTTTGTTGCAGTTGTATTTTTGTGGGGTTTTTTGCCATGCGTTCGGGGGTGCACAAGCGTGCATGTATATGTGTGTGTGTGTGCATGCATGCACGTGCACATGAGCATGCTCAGTCAGTTTTAGATTTCCTTTTGAAATAATGGCTTCCACAAGCACTTGTGTGTAACCCAATATATCTGATAATAATATGAAAGGAGAGACTGATACAAATAATCTGTACATAGAAGTTTGAATTGGCTTTTTGATAACAAAAGCTGGCAACTTCTCTGTTCCTCAGTGAGAGTGAATGGAGTATGGTAATGAACAATGCCTCTACATGTATGTTTCTCTGCCACAGCCTGGATTCCTGGCCAACATGTAAGGAGGAAGAGAGGAGAGCCCTGAGGAGAGGAGATGCTGTGAGAACCAGCACACAGAAATGGGCACACCTTCAGCATATCTGTCCCAACCAGCCTCTGTATCATTTCCTTGTTTCATTTTTACATGGCCTTCGGTGTCTTTTGTCATGTTAAATCTTTTTCTTTTTTTCTTGCACTGAATCCATTGACAACAACTTATGATTTTGGTTGCATTTAGTCCGAAGTAGTTTTTGTCACAGGAATAAGCAGTGATACAGTTGTTCTTCAAACTTGTGTCCTATCTTATTGTGTCTTTCTGTTTTGACTCCATAACTTGAACGATGTGATTGAGTTAATTAATGTTGAACTTCTTGTACGTTCCTGTTTTTGTATGTATGTATTATGTTTTTGCCACCGGCAAAACGAATTTCCTTGTATAATGAGGACAATAAAGTATCTTGTATCTTGTATCTTGTATCTTGAATCTTGTTATTCAGTTTATGTCAGGTAGTCAGTTAAGGTTTTGTTACTGAAGAAATATATAACAGGAATGGATTGGTGATTGTTAATACAGTGTTTGATTTGTTGTTGCTGTGGCTGGAGCAAGTGACATGAACATGTCGGTGACCATATTTCTGTTCCCTGACATGGAACAAGTAGAGAAAGGTGTAGGATGCATTTGGCTTTAGATAAGAAAAGGCGGAGGGCTGGGTTGAAGTTTGGCTGGAGCGAGATGTAACCAACAGCTCCTCTGCTGCAGGCTGACTGCTGTGACTGCTGTGTGTGCTACGTGTGCCTGCTTGAAGTTGTCGACATTTCGGTGGAGAACATAACTATGTGTTGCGTAGTTACTGTTGGAACTTTGCTAAATGTTGACGTAAATCTTTTTCATCGATTGACTTACTGAATAAAATCAATTCAGCAGGAAAATATGGAGACTGGTCAGTTTGTACAGTTTGTGAATACTGTGATGATTTGTCTGATCTGACAGTTGATGAGAGAGTCTCTCATTTGAAGATTTGATAAAATGGCATTGTATCATTTCAGTGATTGAAAGTGTTTTTTAAAATAAATTGTTTTTGAATGGGTTGATAACATTTTTTGATCATTTGATGGCTTTTGTTGATTGAGATGTGTTATTCTGTTTCAAAGTTGTATGTTTCAGCTCTGTTGCATGTATACAATCATCCTGTCATTTATGAATTGCAAAGAAAGCTTTAAACTGTATATTTCACTGATAAATAACCTTTGGTGTTAGTTGTCTAAGATCAGTATCAACAAACATTATAAAATGTGGAAATAAAGTGATCTAAGATCATTTTTCAAATAGTTTCAAATTCATGTCCTAAAATAGGCAGAAAGTTTGTAATGATTGTGTGCAAATCCAGAACCTATTGAAGCTTTTGCTTGAAATAAAGTTTTGTTGATTTGTTATCAGAACTCCCTCCTGTTTTGGCTGAAAGGTTGAATGCAACATTGAGTCTCCTCTTAGTTTTTTGTTCACTCTCTTGTCAGAGAGCCATGAAAATGTGAATACTTGGCATGCATCACATCTCCACAGAGAGCACACACACACACAGAACTTCAGAGTGGAGCTGTTATATGTGAATGAATGACATGCATGTCATGCATGACATTTCCACAGAGAGCACACAGACAGAACTTCAGAGTGGAGTTGTTATATGTGAATGCATCGCATCTCCACAGTGCACACACACATAATTTCAGAGTGGAGCTGTTATATGTGAATGCATGGCATGCATCACATCTCTACAGAGTGCACACACATACACACACAGAACTTCAGAGTGGAGCTGTTATATGTGAATGCATGACATGCATGACATTTCCACAGAGTGCACACACACAGAACTTCAGAGTGGAGCTGTTATATGTGAATGCCTGACATGCATCACATCTCCACAGAGAGCACACACACAGAACTTCAGAGTGGAGTTGTTATATGTGAATGCCTGACATGCATGACATCTCCACAGAGAGCACACACACAGAACTTCAGAGTGGAGTTGTTATATGTGAATGCCTGACATGCATCACATCTCCACAGAGAGCACACACACAGAACTTCAGAGTGGAGTTGTTATATGTGAATGCCTGACATGCATCACATCTCCACAGAGAGCACACACACAGAACTTCAGAGTGGAGTTGTTATATGTGAATGCATGACATGCATCACATCTCCACAGAGTGCACACAGACAGAACTTCAGAGTGGAGCTGTTTTATGTGAATGCATGACATGCATCACATCTCCACAGAGAACACGCAGAACTTCAGAGTGGAGTTCTGTCATCTCAGGTGCCCTCTGTGGGGTGGGGGTAAGAATAGGCCCACCCCGTCTCACTGTAAGAGATGAACAAGTAGGGACATCCACTGACTCCTCCTCTAACCAGCGTCAGTGGTTTTCATTATCGATGGCCTTACATAGCCCATAAAGGCTGATTGGCCTAAACTTTGTTATTCACCACCATCACCACCATCATCATCATCATCATCATCATCACCATCATCGTCATCGTCGTCGTTGTCAACATCGTCATTATCAACAACAACAGCAGCATCTTCATTATCTTCATCACCACCATCACCATCGTCGTCGCCATCAACATCGTCGTCGTTGTCGCCGTCATCATCATCACCATCATCGTCATTATCTTCATCATCGACATCATCATCGTCGTCATTATCTTTATCATCATCATCATCGTCGTCGTCGTCGTAATCATTATCATCTGTTGCCTCTGTCAGCTGCATATTCAGTCTCTACGCGAGGTCTCGAATCTTTTGTCCTATGCCAGTGGAAAGCTCTTCCTCAGAGACCTGGGCCCAGTCTCTGCAGGTGCCCCCTTCACGGAGGTGGAGAAAATCAGGATGCCTGTTGTGTTCCGAGCGTTGTACTTCTTCAATCAATTAAGACTGGAGGCTTGTTAGTATTTCAACTTTGAGAATTTACTACTTCTTCTTACAGTTTAATTCCGCGTGCGTAGGACTCGACATATGGCGCCCGACAATCTTCCCGGCGCATGCGCGCATAATGCGTAGACAAAACCAAGTGATAAACTCGTAGGCGAAACCAAGTGATAAACATGATAACACGACATCTTCCCCTCTTTGAGATTTTGCAAAAATCAGCCCAGTGGCTAGTTATTCATTAGAGTCTGTGATAACCGAGAAGGGAGATAAATTCACTTTAAAAGTTAAAAGTTCAGATCAATGTGTCCTGCATTCCAACAATGTTAAAAAATTGTTAGTTATCCTGGAAGCGGATTGGTCTGGTAACAATGCGGCCGCTGCGGGTCATCGTCACGGCTGGACTGCTGTTGCCCTCGGGAGGTCGGACTGGAGGTAGACCACCACTGGCAGTGTCGGAACTGTTGACATCTGGCGGGCGTTGACCGACTTGGACGATGGACTTGCCCTGTCTCGGACTGGTACCTGACTCTGAATTGTGACTGTCAGAGTCGTTGCAGCTGGGACGTGCTGCATTGTAGCTGGGACTGCCACAATCTCTCTGCTGGTCTCTGGATATAGGGACAGGGATAGCGTGACTGGACAGGGACAGGCGCTTGTGGACCGTGCTGGGGTTAGGACGGGACCGCTCAGGCTGAGGACTGTGGAACAGCCTGAGATGACGACGATTTCGCCGGAAGTTCTTGCCGTTAGGCGTTTGTACCACATAGGATCTTGGTGCACACTGCTGTTGGACGATGGCTGGACTTCCCCACTTCTTCTCGTTGTCCAGCTTCTGGAGAACTGGGTCACCTGGCGAAAGTTCTCCCAGTAGACGGACTCCGTGGCGTCTGTCGAATACTTTCTTGTATGCTGCTTTGTGTTCTCTATCCTTGTCCGCCACAGACTTCCTTTCATAACTTGGCGCAAGGTTTTCAGGCAGGGTTGGGAGTGTTGTACGAAGCTTTCGGCCGAATGCTAGCTCGGCTGGACTCTTGCCTGTCGCTGCGATAGGAGTGGCTCTGTGGGCAAGTAGTGCTATCATTGGCTCCTTCTGGCCCAGAATCTTCTTGGCTTCTTGTACAGCTCTCTCAGCTTCGCCGTTTGCTTGCGGGTAGTGCGGGGATGTGGTGATGTGTTCAAAGCCCCAACGCTGTGAAAACTGCTTGAACTCTGATGATGTGAACTGACGGCCATTGTCAGTAATGAGTGTTTCTGGAATCCCGTGACGAGCAAACATGTTGGACATCCGTCCGATGACTTCTGAAGAGGTGATGTTTCTGAGGTAGGCTATCTCGAGGTATCTTGAGAAGTAGTCTATCAGTACAAGGTACTGCTTTCCCTTGAGTTCACAAAGATCAGCTGCACACTTCTGGAATGGCCTATCTGGTAGTTCTGTTGCGATGAGTGGTTCTTTTCGCTGAGCAGCCTGTTTCTCTTGACAGTGCTTGCAGTTGCGGACGATTTGCTTGATGCGCGTGCCGACTCCTGGCCACCCAGCACGCTGCGTTCGCTCTCTCACGGCACTTTACGATGCCGAGATGACCGTCATGGATCCTTGCTAGGATTTCATCTCTCATGGACGCTGGTATCACGATGCGGCTGCCTCTGGTGAGCAGGCCGTTGTTCTCGCTGAGTTCGCCGCGGACTTCGAAGAGATCACGCAGTCCTTCCTCAACATCTGACGCGTACACTGGCCATCCTTCTCGCACGTAGTGTAATGCTGCTTGGATCAAACTGTCTTTCTTGGTTTCTTCTGCCAGTTCTTTCAGCTTCTTGTCCGGCATGTGGTAGGACCAGGACAGGTTCACGCTGTCGACGTAGTCTGCCACGTCTTCGATGAGTAGCTCCACTCTGCTCACATCTTCTTCTTTGTACTTCTGTGGGCTGCGAGAAAGAGTGTCTGCCACGACGAGCTGCTTTCCCGGCACGTACTCTGCGATGGGGTTGAATCTCATGAGTCGCATGAGCATTCTCTGACATCTGACTGGGGTGTCCTCAAGGTTCTTGTAGTTGATGATGGGGACGAGAGGCTTGTGATCCGTCTCTAGCTTGAAACTGGACAGGCCAACCAGGTAGCGGCTGAACTTCTCACAGGCGTAGACAGCTGCGAGAGTTTCCTTCTCGATTTGTGCGTACCTGCGCTCAGTGGGTGTCAAGGTACGTGAACAGTACGCTACCGGCTTGAGGATTCCGTCAGGGTATTGCTGTAGCAGGACTCCACCTACTCCATAGCTGCTTGCATCTGCACTCACTGTTGTGGGCTTTCTTGGGTCGTAGAAGGCAAGTGTGGGTGTTGACGTCAGCATCTTCTTCACCTCACTCATGGCTTTGATCTGCGCTGGCCCCCATGACCAGGCTCTGTCGTTCTCCAAAAGTTCTGTCACTGGCCGCAGTACTGTCGACAGGTTCGGCAAGTATCGGCCCAGAAAGTTGATCATGCCCAGAACTCTCCTCAACTCCGTCACGTTGGTGGGGTCTGGCATGTTGGTGATGGCTTCAACCTTGGTCGGATCTGGAGAGACTCCGTTCTTGCTGATGCGATGCCCAAGAAACTCGATCTCTTGCTTTCTCAGCTCGCACTTGTCTGGGTTGAGCTTGAGGTTGACACTGGCTAGTTTCTTCATGACGCCGCCCAGGTGGCGCTCATGGGACAGCTCGTCTTCGCTGTAGACGAGGATATCGTCGAAGAAGCAGACGACGTTGCTCTGATCCTTCAAGATGTTTTCGACTGTGCGTTGAAAAATCTCAGGCGCTGAGGATATTCCGAAAGGGAGTCTCTTGTAGAAATATCTCCCGGATGTTGGGGTTATGAACGTGGTGAGCTTTGCTGTCGAAGGGTCGAGAGGCAACTGCCAGAAGCCTGAAGTCGCGTCGAGCTTGCTGAAGAACGCTGACCCCGATAGCTTGTGCAGAATGTCGTCGAGGGTTGGAAGGATGTACCTCTCCCGCTTCACAGCCAGATTGAGCTTCTTGAAATCTGTGCAAATCCTCACGTCGCCGGACTTTTTCAGTACTGGTACGATGGGAGCGCACCAGTCTGTAGGTTCAGTCACTGCTTCTATGATGCCTTTGGCTTCCATCCTGGCCAACTCTTTGTTGACTTTCTCCAACAGTGGTATTGGTATTCTGCGCGCTGTGTGTAGGCTGTAAGGTTGTACATCGTCTCTCAGCAATATTTTCACTGGGGTGCAGTCGACTGGTTTCTCATCCAGTGCACCGAAGGGTAGCCTGTCGATGGTGTCGATTCTTTTTACGAGACCCATCCTTGTTGACGCTTCTCGGCTGAGAAGATTGTCGGTCTTCGAATTCACGACGAAGATCCGAAGTGGGAATGGCTTATCGTGGACTCTGGTGACTGCTTCGAACTGTCCCAGGCACTCCATCACGCCGCCAGCGCTGCGCAGAATCGTGTTAGATTTCCGTAGCTGTGGTCGTGGACTCATGTTGCTATACTGGGCTGCCGAAATGACGCTCACATCTGCCCCTGTGTCGATCTTGAACGTGATTTTGCTGTTTTCAACTGTCAAGACTGTAGTCCACGGTGGTTCGTTGTTGGTCCCACTGTTCACTGGCCCAATGAAGATTTCTTCTTGTGTCACTCTGTGTACTTCGTCCTCTTCTTCTCCTCCTCTTTCTTCATACTGGTAGTCGTAGTGGTGCTCTTCCACTGAGTGCATCGATTTGCTTCTGCATACTGCTGCGAAGTGGTTTGGCTTTGAACAATTTCTGCACCTTTTTCCCTGTGCAGGACAGATCTCTGTGTTGCTATGGTGACGACCACATCTTGAGCATGATGATGAGTAACCTCCTCTCCCTCTCTGCGAGAAGTGATTTCCACGGCCGCGTGGACTGCCACTGGTATGCTGGTTCTGCTGACCGCCGCCCCTATGGCCAGAGCCGCCGCCCTGTGGATGATGACTGCCGGATCTGTCACCTCGATTACCGTTGTAACCGCTGCGCCTACCGCCTCTGTGATGGCCCCCACTGGCCCCTCTGCCGCTGTGGACTGCATCGATCGTCTGGCGTTGCTCTGTTAGCTGTGTCTTTACTTGTTCATATTGTCGTGCTGCAGTGATGGCATCTTGAAGTGTCAGTGTCGGTGTCAGTTGGAGCTTTTCTGAGAGCTCGCGATCAAGAACTCCAAGGACAAGACGATCTCGGATTGCTTCGTCTTTGTTCGGTATCTGTGCTAGATTTGCCAGATCGTACAATTCTCTCACGTAGGCTTCTATGGTTTCCCCCTGCTTCTGGTTGCATGAGTGGAACCTGGCTCTTTCATGAATGACATTTACTCGCGGAATGAAGTAGCCATCAAATTTCTCCAGAATAGTCGCGTAGACTTTTCCTTCTTCTTCCGACAGTTGAAAAGACGTCAGAATCTTCTCTGCGTCTGCACCCATAACGTAGATAAGAGTACTTATCTGGATTTCCGCGTCTTCTTTGTGCAGCTTTGAAGCCGTGAAGAATCGCTGGAAACGTTGCTTCCACTCGGGCCATGCTGTAGGATTGCTGAAGTCGAAGTTTTCCGGAGGCTTGAACGGACCCATCTTCACTGTTTCTTCTTAGACCAGTACCACGTGAAAACGGTTCTAGAAAATTCCGCAGCGAGATTAGGATCTCAGTTCGTTCAGCACGCGTACAGTTCACAGTTCACCGCTGTTGCGTTTACCGCTGCCACCATGTTGTGTTCCGAGCGTTGTACTTCTTCAATCAATAAAGACTGGAGGCTTGTTAGTATTTCAACTTTGAGAATTTACTACTTCTTCTTACAGTTTAATTCCGCGTGCGTAGGACTCGACATATGGCGCCCGACAATCTTCCCGGCGCATGCGCGCATAATGCGTAGACAAAACCAAGTGATAAACTCGTAGGCGAAACCAAGTGATAAACATGATAACACGACAATGCCTTTTTTCGCCAGTCCCAGAGCGGAACTCCTTGGAATGGGCAATCAGCAGCGTATGGGCGTGCATTTGTCTCAACTCTCTGAAAGCTTCCTAAATAATCAAGAAACTTAGAGGATGAGGTGTGGGGTATTTTGAGCCCCTAGATATAGGCCTACGTCATAATTAGGTGATAACGAAATCATGAAGTAAATGCTAATACATATCTAGTTGTAACACTACTGGTTTGTCAATGTGAGTGGCAAGTAGATGGTCATTTATTTTGTCTGCAACTTGCCAGTGTGAATAGTATGGGCTGACTTATGGGGGAGAAGATGGGATCGGATTTGTGTTGGGAAAATTTTAGTGTGAATTTCTCAACGAGATCGTGGCTACAACCAATAGCACACAGAATGACAGAGAGGATTACGTAAGTTAAAAAAATAATTTAAGGAGTGAGAAGCCTGTACAATATCCGTTTGATGGGGCCCTGCACACACACATACACACACGCGCGCGCGCGCGCGCACGCACACACACGCACGCACGCACGCACACACAAACACACACACACACACACACACACACACACACACACACACACACACACACACA
>JAWQFJ010002258.1:5000-15000 GCA_034096865.1 Theodoxus fluviatilis
GTGATGTGAGTGGCGCCCTCTGTGATGTGAGTGGCTCCCTCTGTGATGTGAGTGGCGCCCTCTCTGATGTGAGTGACGCCCTCTGTGATGTGAGTGGCTACCTCTGTGCGTGGCGCCCTCTGTGTTGTAAATGGCGCCCTCTGTGATGTAAGTGGCTCCCTCTGTGAGATGAGTGGCGCCCTCAGTGTTGTAAATGGCGCCCTCTGTGATGTGAATGGCTCCCTCTGTGATGTGAGTGTCTCCCTCTGTGATGTAAGTGGCATCCTTAGGGATGTGAGTGGCGTTCTCTGTGATGTGAGTGGCGCCTTCTTAGTGGCCCCCTCTGTGAGTGGCGCCTTCTGTGAATGGCGCCCTCTGTGATTTGAGTGGCGTTCTCTGTGATGTGAGTGGCGCTCTCTGTGATGTGAGTAACGCCCTCTGTGATGTGAGTGGCGCCCTCTGTGATGTGAGTGTCGCCCTCTGAAAGTGGCGCCCTCTGTGAGTGGCGCCCTCTGTGATGTGCGTGGCGCCCTCTGTGATGTAAATGGCGCCCTCTGTGAGTGACGCCCTCTGTGATGTGAGTGGCGTCTTACTCTAACCAGCTGCAGCGAGTTTCTACTCAATGGCCTTGCATAGCCTACAACGGTGTAAAACTTCGGTAATTCATTCTTTTAGATATATGAAACAGTTTCTTTGGCAAAGAGTTGCACATTCCGACTCACTGCATAAATTGCACTGTATGTTTGAGATGATGATGATGATAATGATGATAATGACGACGATGACAATGACGATAACCACGACGATGATGATGCTAATGATAGATGATGATGATGATGATGATGATGATGATGATGATGATGATGATGATGATGATGATGATTATGATTATGATGACAATGATGGTGATGATGATGATGATGGTGGTGGTGGTGGTGGTGGTGGTGATGGTGGTAGTGGTGGTGGTAGTGGTGGTGGTGGTGGTGGTGGTGGTGGTGGTGATGGTGGTGGTGGTGGTGATGGTGGTGGTGGTGGTGGTGGTGAGGAGGAGGAGGAGGAGGAGGAGGAGGAGGAGGAGGAGGAGGAGGAGGAGGAGAGGAAAAGGGAAGGGGGAAGAGGGAAGGGGTAGGGGAAGGGGGAGGAGGAGGAGTAGTAGTAGGAGGTGGTGGAGGAGGAGGAGAAGGAGGAGGAGGAGGAGGAGGAGGAGGAGGAGGAGGAGGAGGAGGAGGAGGAGGAGGAGGAGGAGGAGGAGGAGGAGGAGGAGAGGAAAAGGGGACGGGGGAGGGGGAGGAGAAGGAGGAGGAGGAGAAGGAGGAGGAGGAGGAGGAGGAGGGGAGGGGGAGGGGGAGGGGGAGGAGGAGGAGGAGGAGGAGAGGAGGAGGAGGAGGAGGAGGAGGAGGAGGAGGAGGAGGAAGAGGAGGAGAGGAGGAGGAGGAGGAGGAGGAGAGGAGGAGGAGGAGGAGGAGGAGGAGGAGGAGGAGGAGGAGGAGGAGGAGGAGGAGGAGGAGGAGGAGGAGGAGGAGGAGGAGGAGGAGGAGGAGGAGGAGGAGGAGGAGGAGGAGGAGGAGAAATTAAAACGTTTGACCGATCAGCTTTTGTAGGTTAGTTTCTAACACAGAGCTGGACACTGCGCGGAGCAGACAGGGAAAAGCCAGTGACTACAAAATCACTGGAGATGCTTTGAGGAATAGCAGGTCAAGTAGTCTCCTAGGGATACGTATGGAGGGTCTGTTCTCACCTCCAACCCACAAAGACTTTGACTTTGCAGACAAAACTATTTCGTCGATGAGGCAGAGTTCATGATATGATTGTTTTTTCCTCTTGGCTGCAAATTTCTGCTTTAAAGCCCACACAAAAATAATAACACAAAAAACCCGACACTGTCATTTCATAATAATGTGGAAATTCACTTCTTTTCGCTTTTGATGAACTGGTAAGAAGTCTTCAGTGATTTTAGTTCCTGATAACATCGAATTATTGTGGAGTTTTCGGTTTTTCTAGAGATGAATGTATACAATGTATCTGTCCGTATAATTTTGTCTCGATCCCAGCAATAACTCTCTTTTCTCCCTGAACGAGAGAGGAAATTGCTCATGATTCTAAATTCAAAATCAGGTAGAATTAGTGTTTCCATGGCAATGTTTATCTTGAGAGAACAGCCTCTTATTGACTTTACGTCATGCGGACATTGCTTTTTTTAACCGCCATTAATACTTCAACAAAGAGGAATGTTAAGTAATGTGAAATGTAATGGTTAAAACATATTCCACAATGCTCTCCATAGGGCCTACAATCCGCTTGATAGGCAATACTACATCCCATTTCCTTTTACATTAACAGTTGAGTGCCTTTG
The DNA here is from genome assembly GCA_034096865.1 of Theodoxus fluviatilis. Classification (NCBI taxonomy): domain Eukaryota; kingdom Metazoa; phylum Mollusca; class Gastropoda; order Cycloneritida; family Neritidae; genus Theodoxus; species Theodoxus fluviatilis. The sequence continues at coordinate 7,333 of JAWQFJ010002258.1, forward strand.
CGGCAGTCTTGCTAAAAGCCTGCTGGGCCCGTATTCACAACGGCGATTTATCTTTTTAACACTCGATTTATCCCCTAGCCCCACGTTATCTTGATCGGTTAGATAAGGTACGCTAGTCAGAGGATCTTAGGTTGCGCTTTGCTATATATACTGGTTTTCAGCCAAGGGAGAGCGGAACAGGCAGTTGGAATCGTCTGAGTTTAGAGATAAATCGGGGTTAAAATAAATCGCCGATAAATCGCCGTTGTGAATACGGGCCCAGATCTATATCTTATTGAAAATTGAACAGCTATTACACGTGTTTCCCTGACTATCAGTTTGCCATTTCTATTTTCGTAATCACGAGGCTGAAGCTGCGGTCAAAAGGGATGTAGTCCACACCATTTTGCTATAAAATGCGGTCAGAACTTATGCACTTATTCTGTTTGGACGGAAGCATATTAACTTTGTATGTCTGTGTATCTGTCTGTGTGTCTGTCTGTGTGTCTGTGTGTCTGTATGTGTGTCTGTCTGTGTGTCTGTGTGTCTGTGTGTGTCTGTGTGTGTCTGGCTGTCTGTGTGTGTGTGTCTGTCTGTCTCTCTGTTTGTCTGTGTGTCTGGCCGTCTCTCTGTCTGTCTGTGTGTGTGTGTGTGTGTGCGTATGTCTGTCTGTGTGTGTGTGTGTCTGTCTGTGTGTGTGTCTGTCTGTCTGTGTGTCTGTCTGTCTGTCTGTGTGTCTCTCTGTATGTGTGTGTCTGTCTGTGTGTGTGTCTGTCTGTGTGTGTGTCTGTCTGTCTGTGATGTGTCTGTCTGTCTGTCTGTCTGTCTGTCTGTCTGTCTGTCTGTCTGTCTGTCTGTCTGTCTGTCTGTCTGTCTGTCTGTCAGTCTGTGTGGGTGTTTGTCTGTCTGTCTACCTGTGTGTGTCTCTGTGTGTCGGTTTGTTTGTGTGTGTGTGTGTCTGTCTGTCTGTCTCTTTGTCTGTCTGTCTCTGTGTCTATGTCTCTGGCTATCTGCCTGTGTCTATCTGTTCATTTGTTTTGTTACTTGTCTCTCTGTGTATCTATACTCACGGACAGAAGAAACGCGAAAAAGTTAGTCCGCCTTCGCCATATCCTAACACGTCCGTAGGCTTCATCAATGCAGAATCTGCACTCATCTGTGAACACCACACGTCCCCACTGTTGCCTGCGCCAGTTGATTCTAGCCTGAGCACACTGGAGACGAGCCTGGCGATGACGATGAGTCAGCACTGGTCCTGGAGCTGGACGACGGTTTAGTAGCCCGTTCTCCTTGAGGCGACGGCGCACTGTCCTGGCGCTGACTCGACGTTGGGCATTGCCTGGCAAGTTTGCTGATGTGGTAGTCGCCTTCAGGAACGTTTCTTGCCGATGGCTTCTTAAAATGTAGCGGTCTTGCCGAGGGATCGTAGCTCGAGGCCTGCCTGAGCGTGGTCCATCAGCAACCGTGCCAGTCGCCTGGAAACGGTGCTCTAGACGGTAGATAGTCGAGAGGTGAACATTGAATAGGTTTGCGACTCTTCTGTGAGGAACACCAGCCTCCAAATGGCCAAGCGCTCGGTTGCGTTCTTCTGCGCTAAGTCTTGGCATCGCTGCTGAGGACTGATGAAAAGGAAAGATAAAATTTTCAGGCCTGCTTTTTATTGAGGTACAACCCCTGAACACTGCTACAGCAAGCAAATTTTGCTGCACAACTTGCAAGTGCCTCCCATGAGGCGATCACCATGCCGCATTTGACCGTCCTTTGCCACTGTAAACAGAACGCTGTGCACGAAATGTGCACGTTGTGCGGTAGTTAAGAGTGCAAATGCATAGGCACTGTGCGCAAAATATCTCAAGATTGTATTAAAAATATTTAAAATACACACTAACTTTTTCGCGTTTCTTATGTCCGTGAGTATATTACATCTCCCCCCTCCTCTCTCTCTCTCTCTCTCTCTCTCTCTCTCTCTCTCTCTCTCTCTCTCTCTCTCTCTCTCTCTCTCTCTCTGTGTCTGTCTCTCTCTCTCTGTGTCTGTCTCTCTCTCTCTCTCTCACTCACTTGCCAGTTCGTCGCCACAGAGGCAGGTTGTGTTTGGTTGAGCTCCCGAGTTGACTACTGTACATCTGGTTTAAGACCTAGCACAAGAACGTTACGATGGCCGAGACTTCCTCTGATAGTGCAACATGCCGTGAGTGCACATTCAAGAACGCAATCCTTAAAATTTTGGCATATTGATGCAACCTAAGACTTTACGACCATCACTTTGAAGTGGAAAAGTCCATTTGCAAACAGGAGAGAGAATGCGCGGCGATGCAGCGACTTCGGCGAGAAGAACAAGAAATCCCCATCGAAGAAGGAACGTGATTTCCAGAGGCAGCAGGCATACTTCAGAAGACGACGCGGAAGTTCTCAAGAGGAAGAAACTGCAGAACCGACCTACACTTCGTCACCTGAGATGCAGTCTTCTCCCGAGTACCTGACACCCCTACCAGTCCGAAGAAGGAACAAGCCAAGAAACGATGTGCTGCAAGTGTGTCCCACGCAACACCTGGATATCATGCAACTCCTGAAGTTGTGGGGAAGGGTGTGCTACCGTGTGATGTGTCTGCACAAAAATCGGCCCTAAAGAGCTGGTCAAGTTCTCCTGACAATCGTGCAAATGACGTCATGCCAGGCGCATCAGTCTATCGACGAAGCCAAGACAAGATTGTGCAGTGTGCGTTTGAAGGCTCCATGCTCATTGAACCCATGGACGCATCTGAGGTCATTCAGCAGCTGAAGAAAGGAGTGGACGGGTCGGAGCATGTTCGTGCATGGTGCGACTGTTGTGCTCAGTCCCTAACATATTGGATACCGTGTTCGGCGTGCGCACGTGCAGCGTACTGCCCTGCCTACTTTTTGTGGACAGATCATCCAAAACATGACAACACAAAGTAGTTAACAGTTTTGTCGTTGCCGAGCAGTAAGAATGCTTTGCCTCAGAATCTGTGATAGAATTGACATATGAACATGCAATATTTCCTCCAGTACAGGGAAACCTGCATCGTAGCTTGTCCATTAGTGAACTTGCTGATGAAAATAGTTCAGAACCACAGCTTGGTGTTGGTTGCGTTTGATAAATAGCTTGTGCTTATTTTGTTGTTACTTACTTGTGGTTATTTCATCTGAGAACCGGGGCTTGTAAAAACTGTTAGGACCCTAGGTTGTATGCCCATGTCGACACACAGTATTTGTCAAATTGTCTACGAACTGTGGCCCTGCCATACCGTCTGTAGCCTCTCGCCAATATTACTCCGAAGACAAATGGTTGCCCTGTTGTCAAAGGAATAGGTGTGCATTGCAAGTTGCGAATTGTTGTTGAAAATGGTATTGATTTAAGCTATGATGCATGTTAGTGTTTATTATAATTATTTATTAATATCATCATCATCATCATCATCATCATCATCATCATCATCATCATCATCATCATCATCAATCAATCATCAATCAATCATCAATCATCAATCATCAATCATTAATCATCAATCATCAATCATCAATCATCAATCATCAATCATCAATCATCATCATCATCATCATCATCATCATTATCATCATTATCGTTGTTGTTGGTGGTGTTTGTTGTTTGTTGTTGTTTGTTGTTGTTGTTATTATTATCATCATTATGTTTTGTGTTCTTTATGCGCCACCTGCTTCCTTACCTTGTGCGTTTCGTTGACCTGTATTAGTGTTTTTGAATTTGTTTGTAAAACCATTTCGTCAATGGGTAGAAGGCCCGACGTATAAAATGTCAAAGTGTCACTCTCTCTCTCTCTCTCTCTCTGTCTTTCTCTCTCTCTCTCTCTCTCTCTCTCTCTCTGTCTTTCTCTCTCTCTCTCTCTCTCTGTCTTTCTCTCTCTCTCTCTCTCTCTCTCTCTCTCTCTCCCCTTTCTATCTCTCCCGTTTTTCTCTCTCTCTCCCGTTTCTCTCTCTCTCCCCCTTTCTCTCTTTCTCTCTCTCTTTCTCTCTCTCTCTGTGTCACAAGCAGGTATAAGATATTTAATCTTTTCGTTTGGATCATTTTCTGTCTAGGGATAAACTGTATTACCTACTTGCCACCTTCCATTCCCCATTCAGACAATGATGACATACGTCCAGAAATGAGGTATGGGAATACCAAAATCAAACTTCAAAAGATCTTTAATCATGGATAAGTCAAGAGGTTACGAGTGAAATTGTTGACACAATATTCAATGAATCAAAAAGAAACCGAAACGCATTGCTAATTAAAATAAATCTTTCCCCAAAAATAAATAACAGTTAAACTAAAGTGGTCTGCCAAGCCAGAATAACCATACTTAACTGAGACTTGTCGTTTCCAGCCAATCAGCAGCAAGCGTGCTCACGCCTGCACAGGAATGAAGCACAAAGCTGGAACGGGGGAGGGGGAGAGGGGTTATCCACTCATGAAATTCACCTTCACAACACACGACAAAAAGGGAAAATGCCTCGCAATGAGAGTAGGCAGACGATATTCTTGTTTCAAGTAGAGGAGACCGATGTCCTGACTTGAACTTGGGCTGGAGATGAGGTAGAGGCTCAGGGGGCGTTCGTAGATAGGCGAGTAGATATCGAGCAGGCAACACTGCTCTACTGGACGTGGCAGACGGCCAGACGGTCGAGGCAATATGGAAGAAGTCGACGCGGCGATGGAGTCAATCGTAACTTTCCTGCAGAAGTCTTCTCGTACGTCGGAGAACCTCCGAAGTCATTTCCTCAGGACAGGGAGAAAATGGCGCAGTTCACGTAGGGAAGAGAACTTCTCATAAAAGAAAACTTGAGATACCTTGGGCGTTGTCTCTCTCCGGGCGGGAGCGAGGGCGGAATCCCATTCAGCACCCTGACGACGCATAGTCACATGAAGTGAACGACTGGGCATTGCTTTCAGCGGAGGAAACTTCATTGTTTTTCTCAGTTCGCTCAACGAGTGAACTCTCAGACAGGGTGCCGTACTTACATAGTCTGTCCCTGTGAAAAAAGCTGGAACGGGCACCCCGTATATTTCCACAACACGGGTTTTTATATGACAGCGAAAATTCACTAGCTGTCCTCGACCAATCACATCACTGGAGGGTGTCTTGAGTCATGTTTTTACTCCAAACGACCAATCAACTGTCCACACAACCAGTCATCTTTCCATTGATCAGTTAATTGAGCTGTCTCATTTGTCCGTCTTCTAAAAAGTCCACTGGGGATTGGTCAATGGCTGAATGCGAACCGAGATGTGCTCAATCTCATCTCAAACGTTCTACTAAGTCCATTTCGTTATAAGAAGGAAAACAAGGTTCACCATTCGGTTTTCCTTCCAGGTTTCCACACACCACACAAATCTCGCTATTAACACTGGCTTGGCAGAAATATCAAAGCTACATAACGGCTTGGCAGACACTTCCCAACCCACTGCATAAGATAACAACAACCGACGTCAAAGGACAAATATGCGTTTCGTAACTCTCTCTCTCTCTCTCTCTCTCTCTCTCTCTCTCTCTCTCTCTCTCTCTCTCTCTCTCATCTTTCCCTTCTTCCTTCGAGCGTCCTCCATCCCCACTCTGTAGTGGAAGGCCCCCAGCAGAAATTCGATCAGATCCATTACTCCGTTCCATGGGACTGGTGATGCGGCATTGCCAGACCCAGCTGCTACGGACAGTTCCGATGGACTGGGTTGACACCGGTGTCCACGGGGCGAGTTTTCTTGGCAGATTGATTCTGATAAATGGACGCTTCCGCCTGGCGATGGCCTAACTAGTCCTTTCACCCTCCAATTCTTGCAGGAGAGGAACGAAGCAGACTATTGAGAGATCCTCCAGGAATTTCTGCTGGAAGAAAATGGGATTTTTTACGATTTGTTCCCAGCCTGCGTGACATGTCTCTATGCCACCTAATTGATGAAATCATGGAAAGGAGAAGTGCGGGAGAATATGCTCTAGTTCCCCCAGGAATGCGTTATCAACGCGTGGCACACTGTCTCACGTCATCACTTTGCTTACATAAATGAGAACGAATGAGAGTGATACGGTGCAATATAATTGAAATTCCTTCAGCTGGCGACCAGTTACAGCCTCAAGTGTGAGTGTTTTATTTTGCTTTAGATCTACCTCTCCACAAAATAAAGTACTAAATCAACACTAGCAGAAGACATATTTTAACTGCGAACCAGGGAACATGCAGTGCATAAAATGTTAATGCTTTGTTGGAATCGTGTGTTCACAGTGAACGCTTAATCGGTCACAGGCTTATCTCTTCATCGAAGAAAGTGAACGATAAAGAAAAAGTCATTACCATTGTTTTCGAGCAGATTCATAAAGCGAAGATAAACACGAGAAAAAACATCGACAGTGTCCAAATGGCAAAAGAGTATTTCTTAACCGTAATATAATTCAGTTTTCGCACATATTCAAGAGATAACAGCAACAATGCATTTACTGCTTCAAAACTGGTTTGTCATGCAGTCATGTATTTATCATTACTGACATAGGTTGGGACATACACTTGACTGTCGCAGGCAAACATTAAGTTGTCCGATAACTTTGTTCTTGAATCTCTGCTGTTAGCTTCAGTTGACTCTCCTCTACCTATCCCCCTCCACACTCGTTCCCTCTCCACCCTCTCACCACATTCTCGTTCCTCCTTTCTCGTCCGCTGTAGAGACAGTTATTCAATAAGGGGTAATGCCTTGATTGTACGTCTCGTGGATTTTACTCGCCACACTGTGAGCTCAAGAACAATCCGTCACCTCTAAATCCAGGTGATCGTGTTTAGCCCATTAGCCCGACAGCTGAAGAACAGAACGATTAGTAGAAAACAATTCCGTTATGGATATTATATGTGTCAACATTTTGTAGCAATGATTTGAAGGCGTCTGCAGATGGAAATGCTACTTTCGTCGAAACAACCTCGCTCTCTTCCTCAGCATGAACGCGCCCATTCTGTGAACCCGAGTCAGTAGTGTCTGGCACTCTTCGCATTACAGCATTGCGCCAAAAATAGTTCATTCTGATGCTATTTTTCCTCCACTTTTTACAGGATTCATTCAGATGTCAAAATTGTTTCCATTTCAACACGAACATTTTTTTTATTTTATCGAATAAACGCTTGTAGCGTAAGTTATGAGTTTCGTGCGAAATAGTCTCAGAACTACTTTAACGGTTTAAGTCAGAGAGCAGATCGGCTATCCCACAAGCCTCTTGTGTGACCCTAAGTTATGAATTTCGTGCGAAATAGTCTCAGAACTACTTTAACGGTTTAAGTCAGGGAGCAGATTGGCTATCCCACAAGCCTCTTGTGTGACCCTCATTTGAATTTTTCGGACAAAATCCTTTCATCACGTGATGTCAACTGTGCTGGAGTCTGTTTCGCCGTCAGGCGAAGTCTCCAGTGGAATGAGTCTCTAGTGGACTAGAATGAGTCTCCAGGGGACTAGAATGAGTCTGTAGTGGACTAGAATGAGTCTGTAGTGGACTAGAATGAGTCTGTAGTGGACTAGAATGAGTCTGTAGTGGACTAGAATGAGTCTGTAGTGGACTAGAATGAGTCTGTAGTGGACTAGAATGAGTCTCTAGTGGACTAGAATGAGTCTGTAGTGGACTAGAATGAGTCTGTAGTGGACTAGAATGAGTCTGTAGTGGACTAGAATGAGTCTCCAGTGGA
>JAWQFJ010002258.1:25000-42500 GCA_034096865.1 Theodoxus fluviatilis
ATCGTAGAGGAAAGTGAAGCAAAGGATTGGTCACGTGGCCTAATCATGAATGGGTGACGTGTCAAACCATTTTAGACCGAAATATAGGCGACAGGTTGCAGTATGAAACCACTGCCATTACCGGCATGTGTATACCCCCAGTGCGTTGGGGGTAAGAATAGACCCCCCGCGTTTCCCTATACGTTAGGTAACGAGGCGTGTGTCTCGGGAAACCTAGACGTGATTTGCTCTTACTCCAACCAGCTCTGGTGGTTTTTCGTGGTCAGTGGCCTTGCGTAGCCTACAGTGGCTGATATGCTGTGAAACTCCCTTTTCTCATTCATTTTGACTTTTGTTTGAAAAGCTTCCAATGCCATCCCTATTCATGTAGGATTCTCCAGCTCTCTTCGCGGGTAGAGCACAGTGCCTTCAACGCCTCTCATTTCTCTCTTCTCATTAGCGGGAACATGTGGCCGCTAAGTACTAGCGGTCTACTCCAGGAAACCGCCCAAAACGCTACATGTACTGTATATAGGGGGCCATTTGGTGAGCGTCAGGCCATTTTGATCTGACTTTTGCGCAGAACTCACAATGATGTGGATCATGGTATCCTCAGCAGCTTCACTGTGATGCAGCCCGCCCAGACTAAACTAAAGCACAGCCTTCGAAGGAACCGTAACTAGGCACCGAGTTGGTGATTCCATGCCCATAGAAGTACCTACATATGTTTTTGTCCAAGCAGAAAATGACAGCATACCACCTTTGCAAGAGGACCTCAGGCGCCTGCATGATGAGTTGTAACTGTAGAAGGAGATATCATTGGAGTCCCTGCTGTGACTCCCAGACTGACTGTCACATACATGACATTTGGACACAATCCAGTCAATGCATAATTCATTCTTTCCTAATACACCAAAAACAAAGACGACGAAAAGAATGCGATACAAGGGGGAAAACTCAAGACAAAACACATTTATGACAAGTTGTGTTCTCCGCATAGCTCATTTAACCACGGTTACTGCAGCGTCGGCTGTAGCACGGGAAGCAGAATACTCGGGCATTGGACTCGGGTTTATGGCTGGCGTCGCGATTGTCTGGCTGTCAAGGCAAGAGGAATAATCTTCATTTTCACGATTGCGAGATAGTTTATGGGAGTCTACTCATAAGAGGCCTCGTCCGGCGTGAGGCATGGGTCTTTGTTTTTTTGCGCATTTGGCATCTGTAAGTCGTCTTTTCTTTTCTTTTTGCCCATTAGGACTTCTTTTGTGTTTTTTTCGCTTGTCTTTTTAAGTCGGCTTTTTTTGGCTGTACTAGCCCTCGTCCCATGTTAAGCGCTGGCCTTTGTTTTTTTGCGCATTTGGCATCTGTAAGACGTCTTTACTTTTTTTTTGCCCATTAGGGCTTCTTTTGTTTATTTTTCGCTTGTGTCATTTTAATTCGGCTTTTGGGTTTTTTGGCTGCACTAGCCCTCGTCCCATAATTAGCGCTGGCCTTTGTTTTTTTGCGCATACAAGTTAGTCGGCTTTTGGGTTTTTTGTCTCGAGTGGACTCTCATTGACTTTCCCCATGGTCTGTGTCTATCACTTTCCTCGCTATCTTTTTTGAAAGAAGTGGGCGGGAAGTGCTCGAACTGCGCTCGGAAATGTGCAAGAGGCGTGAATTCATGTTCGAGCGGCACGGAGATAACGCCCCCACGGCCATGCATCTTTGGGTTGTGGCAGGCCAATTTTTGGTTATGTTGTTTCTTGATTTTCGCGCTTCTGGGCGGCGCAATGCCCTGCAGAGTTTTCGGTCGGCTGGTACAAAAGAGACCGATGTTTATTGTTTATTAATTTCACGATGCATGATGCCTTGCACACGTCGACCCGACTGCAGCATTCCTGTCTATGATTTTTACCCTCGCAAGAACCAAGTTTTTTCTTCATTCTCTTGGCAAGAATGACATGCCCGTCGGAAGACGGATGAAAGGATGATTTTCGTCACTCTTTTCGAGCACGGAGATACTCGTCGCTAGAGGTCGCTCAGGTACTTCCAGCGTGAGTTCCCCTGAGGGTCAGGGAAGACGGGTTTTCTCCGTGGAAAGTTTCGAGGAAGGATATCTAGTTTCTTCATTAGTAGTAGGGATACACTGTTGATTTTCTTTGTTTTCCGTGTACACCTGCCATGCTTTTGCACTCGCTTTTTTGTTGACTGCAATCTGCCTCTGCCATGCATTTGCATTATCTTTGCTGTCCTGCATTTCTTCGGTTGTCTGTCTATAGGACATTCTCATTAACGTACCCTGCAGGAGGTATCCTCGGCGCTCTCTGTCGAAAAACAACGCGTTAGGTAGAACCACCTAGTTCCGGTCGATTCTCGAAGCGTCTGCACTGAATACTAGATCTTTGCTAGATCGCTCAAAGTACATGTATGTGGGGGTGGAAAACAGTACTGTGTCATGTAAAGCTCGAATGAGTAGCAGCAGATAACTGTTTAGTTCTGGCTTGAATTGACAATTTCGTTTCCCTGGTCTGGCGAGGACCGAAAATTCACTCTCATCCAGTCGATGAGTGATCAACTTGCCCGCACGGCGTAATGTATAAGCCTAACTTGTAAGATCGGGTCGATGATGACAAGAAAATGGCATTAAAACACACAAAAAGTTTCATTACAACTAAATTCATCGATTATATTAATAACTGACCATTTTTACACTTACAGCTAGTACTCAAACTTTACAACGCAAACAAAACACACCTGCGGGGAGTGTCGTGGTCTCGCATCAAAACTCAATGCACGAGTGATCGTTTCACTATCTGATCCGACATGGTATTCCAGCAAACAAGCAACTACTGCAACTTCATGAAGTTATTGAAATCTCAAAGTGTGATGTCAGACATCGATTGACCGATCGAGTTCGACTGCAGCTGCCGGTTGCATTCTCGAACATTTCGTCTGCACTGAATACTATAGATCGCTCAACTTAAGTATGTGGGGGTGGAAAACAGTACTGTGTCATTTGCCATAACCATCGTGTCAAAATTATTGATGGAAAAGTTGTCAAATTACATGGCATTCCAGCAAACAAGCAATTACTGCAACTTCATGAAGTTATTGAAATCTCAAAGTGTGATGTCAGACATCGATTGACCGATCGAGTTCGACTGCAGCTGCCGAATCAAACGTAAGCGCTGCTCCCAAGCTCGTTTAAGTTGCTTGTGATCGTTTCGCTATCTGATCCGACAATAATTACTAAACATTGATATCAAAAGCACTATTCAAAATGTTTGGCGGGTGGTCTACCCCGCACAACTAAAATCTACGGTTAATATCATCTCCACAAGCCGAACTACGTGAAGTTATATATTACGCCGAGTGCGCGCAAGTTGATCGACTCGATGATAGTGAATTTTCGGTCCTCGCCAGACCAGGGAAACGAAATTGTCAATTCAAGCCAGAACTAAACAGTTATCTGCTGCTACTCATTCGAGCTTTACATTAAACATATTATATCACACTAGCTCGATCGTCTGCTGGCGTAGTGACTATGGTTCGATCGCGTTCGTCTGCTAGCCAGCTAAGTACGTACGGTGAGGTTTGTTTACTTATCTTCTGTGGGTTTTGTGCAGAAAGTATACGTTAAAACAATCTAATATGACTATTTTCGATTAGTTTTTAATCTAATTAATCTTTTTGCATGCTTTAATGTCATCCTTTTGCCACGATCTAGCGATCATCCCATGAGCTTCTATTTTTACCAGTCTACCGGAACTAGTGGAAGTAAAGGGACAAAACTCGGACTGAATTTCCGTTTCAGAAGTGAAAATGTCCTATACACCTTCGTTGATTTTCAATGCGTGTTGCACTTTGCTGTAGCATTCTCTGCTGTAGTATTTTCTATGCGATACTATCCACCATGACTTTGAATTCTATCATTCACACCTTTCGAAATTGTCTGTTGCACTTCTTTGCTGCTTTATCATGCTTACATTTCTGAGTATTTCTCCTGGATAACGGACACTGTTGACAATATTGCTCACTTGTTTTTTGCACAATTTTAGGTGTTCGGTCCACAGTAAAAGTTTATACCTTTTCTATCGTGGTTGCAGTTGTTTTAAAGTTAGTTTTTCCTTTTTGCTTTTCTATATTTGCATAAACCTTGCCTGAAGACACCTCTTCATTTTCGCATGGGAAGGGGTGTGGTAGTTTAGGCGTTAGGTGTTATTTCTGTTTTCAGCAACATAGACATCTCTGCTATAATCATTCCGGGAGAGATATTGGAGGCGTTCATCGCGCTTCCGGTCGTTCGGAATGGCCGAGTCGTGGGATTCGGGGGTCAAGGACCCCATCCCCTCCAAGTTTACGGTGGCGGAGATTATGGCGTCCACTAACGCCCCAGTGCGGAAGGCCTGCATGCTGGCAGCCTGGCTTGCCAGACCCGAGCTGCCTCTGACAGACTTCTTCACCGCAACCAACGTCAGTAAAGCTGACAAAGATGATTTTGGCTGGTCCCTCAGACGATGGCACGGCCTCTGTCTCATTGAGGGTCCTGTTGGCTGCAGCATAATGGACGGAGGAATTGTGACCTACACGACACCCTCAGCGCAGGAAACTAAAGAGCCAGTTTATTCGGCCCAGGACGCTCGGAGCGTCCTTGCCGAAAGGACGTCCAAATCAGCACTGGGAGAATCTCCTCTGAAGGAATTGCCAGTGGCGGAAAATCTTGCTGAGTCATTATGACTCCCAGGAGGAGTCCCGGAACGATCTGCATGTCTCCATGGAGTACTGCACAACGTTCCGCCGGCAGATTTCAGGAGGCCCAAGAATCCGATCGCTGGGTGCGGACACAGATTTGTCAGAACGAGAATGTGGAGGGGGAGCTCGGCTGACGGTGGATGCGGATAGGATGTATCTTGGAGATACTCGACGGCAACACCGCATCACGTCATCTGGCTTTGACGACCTGAACGGCAACACGAAGCTGCAGGAACCGCATGCAAGTTCAACGCTGCGGAAGCTGAGAGGTTCTCAACGCCCTCCTACACCACCCAGGAGGTACGCATCATCGCCTACAGGTAAGGGTGGTGAGAAAGCGTCCTCTGGTTCTCGAGAGGACCTCGACCTCCGCAGAAGTCGTCGATCCCCGTCTATGATCCCGACGGTGAACGTACCAGATCCAACCCCGCGGTCCCCGTTGCTGGGAGAATGCACGCAGCGGGATACGGGAGACATTCACCAGCGTCTCGAGCTCTTGAGACAGGATCTGGTTGGGAGCATGGACCGGATTAGGGAAGACTCCCTCAAATACACGGAACGGCGGATCAGACAGCTGCATGAAGAGCACATTGATCATTCGCAGACTTTGATTAACCAGGTCCGACAATTGGAGAGAACTTGTGGCTCCCTCCGGAAGCACATGGACGAGCAAGCCGCTACAGTACAGCAGGCAATGCTCACAACCGTGCAGACGATGCAGGAGACCCTACAACCCTTCCGTCGACAGCTGCGGATGACAGAACAGAATGAAGCGGTCAGGGACCGCACTAGGGCTCGCTCGCAGTCGTTTTACGACAGGCGTACCGGGTACGTTGCGAGTTTGGAGCCACGGGAAGAAGTCGACGGATCACGAAGGCGCCAGGGGCGGGGAAGGCGGCAAGGATAGTTAAACCGCCTAGAGGGAACCTCTTCCTCGTCTGACCAGTCCCCCCCCAAGGCACCGGCCGACTGCAATTCCAGGAGTAGGGAGCCTCACAGAACCTCAGGTCGTGGAACAACTCGGCTGGTAGCAGGCTGGAAAAACCAGTTTCTCGAAAGTCGAGAGCCTTTCTACGTCCCAGTCTGCGCTCTTCGCCGAACCAAGATTTCTCCCTCCATGTCCCAGCAGAAGGAAGAAAGGATGTTCCCAAGCTACGGTCTTTCACGGGAAAGGAGCCGTGGCGGGATTTCCACGGCCAGTTTCGGCGCCATATGTGAATCAGAGGGTGGACGGAGAAGGAGGCCGCACTATACATCGCGTTGCATTTGGAAGGCAATGCTCCGCACTACTATGAGCAGCTCCTTCGTAGTCAACAGGAAGATTTCACTCTTGTGGTGGAAGCCATGGCCACGAGATTTGGCCAGTCTGTTACCCCCGACACTCAATGCGCGCGTTTCAACAACATGCAACAATGCAAGAAGGAATCTCCACGGGAGTGGGCAGTTCGAGTCCGCGGGATGGCTATTGAAGCATTTCCCCGTGACGTCGGCCCCAATTTCGTGGAGGAGGAAATGGTGCGTTGTTTCCTGAATGGCTTGGAGAATAGCTCAGCTGCCACCTCGTGTATCAATTTTCGGTACAAGACGTTGGGGGAGGCGTTGGGTGCAGTCCAAGCCTTCATTAAGCACACCACCATGTGGAGTCAACACGCCAGGATACGGCGGCTGGAAGCCTCGGGCGGATCGACTGAGAAGGAAGCGGCCCCAACAACTACGGCACACTCTGATGGCCCTGGCACACTCCCACATTATGTCTGGTCATAGGGGAAGAGATGCGACTAGGGAGAATTTCTTCTGTCCCAGTGTGTCAGCCGAGGTAGAGTCCTTCATTAAAGCCTGTGTTTCTTGCAGCAGCAACAAGCGGTTGAAGAGGAGAAATAGGGCTCCCCTGCAGGCCTTCACAGCCGGGGCTCCGATGGAAAAATGTCATCTCGATTTACTTGGCCCTCTCCCTGTCACACATACAGGTAACAGGTATGTTCTCCTCATGGTGGGTCATTTCACCAAGTGGATAGAGGTGACTCCTCTCTCCAATCAGGCAGCGGAGACTGTCGCCAGGGCAGCAGTCGATTCTTTCTTCACCAGGATGGGGTGTCCGTTAGAGATTTGCACCGATCAGGGAGCAAACTTAACGAGCCAGCTTTTTTTTACTGTTGTGTGAACTGCTGGAAATCGTCAATAAAAGGACACGCCCCTATCACTCCAGCGCAAATGGTCAGGTAGAGAGGATGAATAGCACACTCCTCCAGATGGTTCGTTGTACCTTGAAAGACGGACAGGCTCGTTGGGACGACCGACTACAGATGCTGACGGGAGCGATGCGAGCAACAGTCAACCGCTCTACCGGTTACACGCCCAACTTCCTCATGCTCGGCAGAGAGGGTAAGCAACCCATGCATTTGATGATGGGCGTGACGGACCGTGCACACTCTTTAAGAACTATGTGGAAAAGACTCGGCAGGAGCTGCAGCAGGCCCACGCCATAGCCAGGAATGTCCTACACGACCGACAGCAGCGGCAAATGCGTGACTATGACCTTCACGCACAGGGGCGGACGAGGGGGTGGTGGTGGTTCCGGAACCCCCCCCCCCCTCAACACCCAAAAAAAGAAGAAAAAAAAAAGATGTTTCGCAGTAACGAAGTCTGCTGCCTGAAACTGGCAACGATCATCATCAGAATGCGCCAGATTGCACCATTTTGCAGCCTTCTCTCCCCCCCCCCCCCCCCCCGCTTTGCGGTGTCGGTTTAGCACTTTGCGCCTTCATAGCCTTCCCCCAACCCCCCCCCCCCCCGTTCCTAATAAAAAGTTTGGAAACACCCCCCCAAAAAATAACACAAAAAACTGATCCGCCCCTGACGCAACTCCGAATGCATTCGAGGTAAGTGATACAGTCCTCCTGGCAAACTCGGCCAGAAAGATTCACCAATGCAAAAAGTTAGCCCCATTGTGGAAGTATGTGGTTACGGAAATCCTTTCCTCAGTGCTTTGCAGTATTGCCTCTTCCAGAAGGAGGTGGGTGGTCCACTGTGACCGCTTGCGAAGGTGCCTGGACGACCCCTTGCCTCCATGGATCCGGAGATTACGGAGTCAGCTGTCGGGGAAGGATCTGGATACACCGGTTGGAGACCAGCAGCCAGGGAGGGCGACCACGGACGGGTCGTCGCAATTTGCTTCTTTCAGATGAGCTCCCTGCTGATTCCTCAGAGCTGTCTGACAAGCCGTTGTATTGTAGCTGTCGTGGACCAGAGGACGGGCAACTGATGCTGACATGTGACTCCTGTGACGAATGGTTCCACCCCAGATGTGTAGGGATCACACCAGAGGCAGCTCAGGCCGCCGAGTTTGTTGTTTGCCCCGACTGTGAGCAGCACAGGGATCGACAGTAAAGTTGTCTCCTCCCCCTTTGCAGATGTCACGACAAACTCAAAAGGATTGTGGGGCGACATGCGATCTCTGTGGGGGGATGCAGGTTGGGAACCTGCGGGAGCACGCCATCAAGACGCATTCCCCCCCCCCCCCCCCAGTTTTATGACAGATCCCTCCCTGAAATGCATGGAGCATTGATGATGGTGGCAGGGAACCTGAACGTCCCGGACGGGTTGTTGTTCCGGCTGGTAACCCTGGTGGAGCGCTCCATCCCCAGGGTAACATCGATCAGCCGAATGGAGGCCACCACCTGCGAGAACCTGCTGAGGCACTGGGGGCATCCAAAGTCGGATAGGCCTCTAAGCCTGACCTCTATGAGCACAGCTGGGCTGATGTGGCACTGGAGGGTGCTGTTTGCCCTCCTGCAGTTGGCGGGACACCGGGCGCAGCAGGAGTTCCGCGACTTCGCCCCAATGGCGAAAACCGGAGCGCTGGGTCTCCGTCCCCGGGACGTCGGATTGCGGTCCCGCCGGCAGTCGAGACCCGAGGCCGGGGGCTCACGGCGACGCAGAGGGTCCCCATCCCCTCGTCGCCGATCTGATGGTCGGGAACGTGGCCGGGTGCGGTCGTTCCCGCGGGTACGGACAGCTCGACGGGGGAACCAGGACGCCTTGGAGGCGGACACCCGGTACCAGGGGCGCTCGGAGCGCCGACCCTGTCGGGAGCAGCGCCGGACGAGCCGGCCAGCACAGCGGTCACAGATGCGGGAGAGGCCGAGGCTGCACAGTGCAGGGACCCTCCCGCGCAATTGCAAGCCAGAAGACATACTGCGGTACCTGCCCTTCCACGGGCATCTCCCCAGCAGAGCGGGTAGTCCTGGTGGGTGCCAGGGAACGTCTGGCTCGGACCCCACGGCCCAGACCCACTCCTGCTACCCGCAATCCCGCCGCGACAGCCACTGTCACCAGCGCGAGCGCCACGGCCGTCGCCACTGCCAGCACGGCGGCCTTGGCACAGCCCACAGCTGCCATCCTCGCGACTCCAGCCGATCCCCCGGTGGAGATGGAAGTGGAGCCACTCATCTCCCTGTCACCGGGGATAGGTGCTTCCTCCATTTCGGTGGACGACGTGGCTAAGCTGGAGGCCACTCAGTGGGGGAGCGAGCAGGTAGAAAATCGCGCCGTCGGGAAGTCTCCGCGATCGGTTTTTTTCTTTAGGAGTTGGAGACCTAGGGGTTCGGACCTCTGTGACCGGCGTGCCTGACTTTCCGATGGACGTAAACCCTTTTCGTTTATCACCTTGCAGGAGTAAACCGGCCCCGAGCGGGACGGCACCGAGGATCGGTGCACGGGAGAGCTTGGAGCCTCCCACCATGCGGACGTTGGCTGAGTTTTCGGCTACAGATGCGCTCCGGCGCATTTTTTTCAAGTGTGTCCCTGGGGCCTTCCAAAGGTGAGTGTAGCGAAAAGATTAGCTATGCAAAGGCTGTGGCATCCGCGCCAGGACCCACACCCACCCTAGAACCTAAGCCGTGCTCAAAGCCCCGGACATGTATGAACAGGTTGATGGGGGTGGATGCCCACTTTCACCTGGACCGGTTGGACCAGGAAGCACGGAAGTGTGTGCAGGAATCTCCTTGGAAGAGTGACCTGAAGACCGTATTGTCCCTGGCACGAAAAGCCCATGGCTGCTTGATCGACCCCAGGTGGACATAGAATATTCGGTAGCCTCATTTTGCGATTCTGGTACGCATCATCATATGCTCAGGCATCAGCAGGCCTGGCGCCGGGATAACATGAGGGACCCGCGGCTCGGTATTGCCCTTACACCCAAAGTATGCCAAGGAAGTACTCGCGGAGCCAGAGAAAGTGGTTCGACGGCTCAGGGAGCTGTCGAAACTACCCAAGGTTGTTGCCTATGGTGAGGTCGGGTTGGATGAGACCAAACTTGCTACCTTGGAGAAGCAGGAGGTGGCTCTGAGAATCATCTTGTCAGGACTCAGGGATCTAATCTCCACTCGTCCTCTGCAAGTTCACTGCCGAGAGACGTCTCAATGAGACGTACTTTCTTCCCTTCTGAAGATTCTCTCTGAGGAACTTCCAGCACAACCGCGTGTGCAGGTGCACTTCTTCCAGGCCTTACCAAGGGAAGTACACCAATGGCAGCAGATCTTCCCCAACATCTATTTCAGTGTGAGAGTATCTGTACTGAGGCGCTGTACAGCAGATCAAGAAGGCATTCGAGCTATCCCTTCATCGAGACTGTTGTTGAAGACAGACTGCCCGATCCGTCTGATCGTATCATGTTGTGGTGTACTGTCTTTGCATTGTTGTGTGTTGCAGTGCATCGTGTTGTGGTGTGTTGTTGTTCTTGTATTGTGTTGTGTTGCATCGTATTTGTTTGTGGTACGTTGTCGTTACCACACTGTAGTGTGTTGCATCACACAGCACTGCATCGTATTCTGCAGTGCTGTATTATACTGTAGATGTTGTGTAGTACTGAATTATGTGACATCGTACTGTGTGTGTTTAATGCATCTTTGTATTTTGCTGTAGTTTATTCACCGTATCATGATTTAACAATGTTCATGTTTCTCAACTTTAACTTAATGCTCGGGAGTTTCCTGGGGCGCAATTGAATACAAGATGAGCACGTCAACTCATTCATCACAAAACAAATAAGAACTATCTCCCATGTCTGGAAAATATTTTTGGTGTCATTAAACCCGAAGACTTTTTCGACATATGAATTTACTGCCAGTGTCTAAGGGAAGCTGCTTCCATTGCGCTCTGCTGACTCAATGCACCATCTAGTGCCGGTTATTTACGAGAATTCCTCGAAATTGAGATGCATTGAAGGATTAATTCGAAGCCTATTGCGCATTTTCATCGGACAGAGGGCTGTTTCTGCAAACGATTGTTATCAACAAGAGCAGTCAAGATTGCGTAGCAATCAAAGGAGAAATGATGGAAGGATCAACCCTGGACGAAGACGTCGACGGAACAGCGAAATAACATTTCCCGTGTAATGGAATCATGAATACATAATATCTGCACAAACAGCAGTACCCTTCACTGAAGATGGGCGTCCCAGGAGTAGCATCACGCAGAAACTCTCTTGCTCGCATTTGCTGATAACGTTTTCCCAGTATCATCCAAGATCTTAATGGTGATTACCTAGTACACGTGTAAATTAAATTCACAGCTGCCCACAAGATCTGTTTTCTTTGATCTTTTCCAGAAGATAACAGTTTAAGACGTATACATTCCATTCCATTGTAAAAGATATTTCGCGCCAGCCGCTACGCTCGATATGTCGTATTTCTTTACCTTTCAACATTTCGGTAATTTGAAAATTGCTATGAATGCTGAGTTGACGGAATTTAATGAGACCGGATTAGTACAAAATCTTGTGCGAGTTCAGAATATTTTATCTGTGTCATTCTTTGGCACTTTTCCTGAGAATCGTTAAAAAAGTACTTTCCATGTTGCTGCAGTCACTGGCCGTCATTACAAAGAAAATATATAGCATTTCAATAAAGATAGGGATACCTACGTGATGAGTAGCTTTGTCAAATGACTTTGCAGTGTGAATTCTGTTTTTCATAATGTGGTTGGTTTGCTTTGTTTCTGGTCTTTGAACAAAGACAGTTAGATTTCCATGCACTTAATCTGCAGTCTACAGCTTGCTTCCTGTATGAGTTCTAAAGGCTGCAGTGAATGTTTTTTCAAGTCACATCAATCAACGGATTATTTATGGAGCAAAACCGGGAAAAAGCGTTCATGCTTCCGATCGACAATTCTAAACTGCAGTGCACATTAATGAACAACGTACAAAGCTGATTTCTTTACAGCTTTATGTTCGGATGGATTTAACGCACGGCTGGATGTGAATGATCCGACCCTCCCGAAGCTCCCGATAGCTTCTCTGGCTACTTGGGGCTGCCCTGGCTGAGCTAATTGAGCAGACTATGAGAGCTCAACAGCCAGGGGTTTCAGCTGATGAAAAGGATATGAGTGGCTCGGGTTATGTCGGGCTTTAAAACGATACCATACCATACATGCACGTATGTGCTAAAACCCTACAACCTGTCTCCACTTGCTGTTTATACAGTTCTCTCCGTATAGTAATTAATCATGTTAACTTTGTTCCTTCATTTCCGTCAAACAATTTGTTGTGCGATTGAGATCTTTCGTGGATGTTATGCTCACATAAAAGTTGCCCTGGATAAAAATCCTCACTTGCTCTATTTATTAATTTCAAGTTAGTATCCACGAACCTCTTTATGAGATGCTGGTAGGAGCACCTGTGAAACAAAGACACATACTGATTCGGCCTTTAGTCAGAACTATCTTATTCACAATCAAAAAACAAACTTCGAACAAGTTCACAACAGATGTCCTACGATTGTTTATTTCAATTGCACAATATACAGACGGAATAAAAGGTGATAAGTAGAATAACATTTTCTACGCAACGGAGGGAGATGAAGCATAAAATCGTAAGTAGACTGATGTTACTGTTTACAAATCACAATAATCATAACTACGTCCCTTGGTTTCGGGACTCCAGGTCGGGCTAGATTTCACTGCAGGCGATCTGACGGGAAACATCATGTGCACGATAAAGAGCAATACTTGTTAGCGGAGCTACTGACAAAGGTAATGTACTACCCGTTAGCAAGCGGATTCAAATCTATTCTTTGGTTGATAATTCATTGTTGGTTTACTCGAGAAAATGCAAATATTTGAATTACATGGCTTGAAAACTAGTGTACATACTATGGACAATAAAAAGACACTCGGGTAGTAATATAAGTAGCTGAGAACTTTGCCTGCCCTGGGCTAAATTTACAAAAAGAGCCTAACCTTCCCTCTGCACTTTGCACCAGTTCAACTACTAGATCAGGCTTTGACCGAGTGGCTAGGAAATTCTACCTGCGGTTGCTTGCGGCAATCTCAACTGGGTTGGGCTCACCGCGCCCCTCTGAGCGATCCATAGAAAGCGAATTAGCGGGAACATCGAGAAGTGTCTTGCTCTTTCTCTAACCAGCTCTAGCGAGTGTGTAGTCAATGGCCTTACATAGCCTGCAAAGACTGATAGGTTGTGAAGCCCCGTTCATTCATTGATTCATTCATTGCTTGAAACAAGAGTTGCAACAGGCGATCCTTGAATAGCATACTTGAGCAAGGTGCGCCATGCATGCACTCCACATAGAATTACGCTGCACTAGAATATCATTTAGAGCGGCTTCATGACCGGGGGCTAAAGCTGTGCGGTGTGAGCTTCCAGAAATATGTAGAAACCCGCAATGAAAATCGTGCCTCTCTGCCGTTAGATCTCTGCATTGACAGTATGCAGACGTTTGAGCAAATAGGTTTCGTAGAGCTGCGCGCTGGTGCGAGTAGAACTGGACATGACACCCTCTGTCCTGTCCCCTCGGTACTTACTGTGAATGAAGGCTTTCTGGAAAATGTCGAGACAAAAGCAATGGACTAGACTGGGGGTCAGAGTACTGAGCGTTAACAACGTGACTGCTGCAGACGCACACTTATGTAATGTACATCTAAACACAAACATTTCTGCAACTGGACAAAGTACGTTCTTGCTCTGCATACATGTAAACATTAGCAGCTAACATTTTGCCAGAAGTAACTTTTTTTCTCCATTTTCTACTGGTGAATGCAATTGTATTATGACTGATCGACGAAATGGTATGAACAGAACCGCACCCATTCCTCTTCAACGCCTCGGCAGCGTTCGTGAAGAATAATCTAACACACTATAAATTTACTACACATATCACTGTGAGCACTTCTCATTCCGTCGAATCGAAATCACTATTTTACAAAAGTACACGGGGAAAAGGCTCATGAGAACCTGCACACCTAATCAATGAACAGAGTATTGAAGAGAAATGCGACTTTCTCGACTCCAAAAAGTTCATGAATTTATCTATACAACTCCATCCACCGCCCAACTAAACCGTTGCTGTTCAGTTAGGTCAAAATCTGTACCTAAGTACATATGGATTCACAAATGATTATCATTTTGAGCAAAATGCTATTATACCGCAGACAACTGGTTCGAGCAATGCAAAGCACAACAACATACAATAACAAAAACATAAGCACGGGGTGATACTTTTGCTTTTAATATGTAGAATAGTCTGACCTCCTGGTCTGATTATATTCCTCAGAGATCACAACATAGCTTGTGACATCGTCGATTTTTTTCACGCAATTTTGACGTTGCGCACGATGTGGATAGAGCCTCACAACGTTATCCGATCTTCGGGAAATCTGTTGCACATCATTCGAGCGTGCAACAAAATTAATTGTGCGACAGCCGTTTTGGGGAAAAGTATATTTTCTGCTGTCTGGACGATGACCCGTGATCCTGACACACCTGATTAGATTTCCTTTTCAGTCAACACATGTGTGCATCATCCTCCGTTAGAGGCCTGGTCTTAACACTAGTGTGTACATGTACTTAAGCAATTTATTCGGCCAACTAACTATAAAGAGTTCATTGTGCTGGCGAAAACTTCAGGCCATCCTTGTTATGATGCCGTTAAACACATTACGCACGGTACCTTGAGTACATTGTTGAGTTCCACAGTAATCGTCCAGGTTTTGAATACCGTAAAGTCATTGATGCATCGTCAGTTGTTGGTGCACAATACTGGAGACAAGTATCCGCTATGGGAAGATCCAAGGCGATTTCATTTAGCTTGTTAATGAGTCGTAAACAGACATATTGTCTACGTCTGGCTGTTGAAATATTCTGGCTGCGCCTTATGTAACTGAAAACACATCACTTCCTTATTACCAGACATAGCAGATTTTTCTGTCGGACACCAAGACAAACTCACTTGGCCTTGCAGTGACTGACTAATTGCTGTATTTGGCAACGACGTCAACTGATGTCGTTCGGTTCTGAATCTCGCATCGATTTCACGGAAAAGACTGTGCACGCGTTGCGGATCATGAAATACACGAGTCACTGGCACATACCTCTTTGATGGAGTTGTGTTCGTGCGATAGTAATGGCGGGCATACGTAAGTGTCAGCGTGGTTCACCACGTCGCTGTAGGGAGGGGGTAAGAGCGTGTCGGGAGGGTCCACGTCGGGTTGTGGGTCACTCGTGCACTTGGACTCTTCTACATGGTTGTTATGGTTACCAACTGACGTCGTGGACGTCGTGGTAACGTTGTCCGTGTGGTTGGGAGCAATGGGAGGGAGTGGAGGGGGCAACGTAGATTTGACCGGCTCCCCGTCGGGGGAGCCTGGCTGATTAGAATTCTCACCGCAGCAGGAAACCATGCCAGTTCCTGTTCGAGTGCCAGCGTAGTCATTCACCGCGGTCAGCTCGTAGCCAGTGGTAACCTGGGAGCGCCCAAGACTCAGTCCTCGGGCATGCTTGGACAGGCGGCGGAAGACGCGCAGCAGCACCTGGCGGAACCTACGGCCAAAGGCCGTGTAGATGAGGAAATTGACGGCGGAATTGAACACAAAGAGAAAATTGCTGAAGGCCAGCCACTTGTAGAAGACGTTGATGGCGAAGATGTCGAACTGGGCCACCAGTCCGGGCGTCTGGCACATGAGGAAGACGACGACGATAAGAACGAGGACAAGGCTGAGGTTGGCCTCGTTGTCGTCCTGCATGTTGGTGCCCCGACGACGTCTCCGCATCCGCATGAGCTCCCTGATGATGAAGATGTTGAGGAGGAAGAGGCCCGAGAGTGGGATGATGTAAATAAGCACGGCGTAGAGGCCATTGCTGTAGATGACTCGATATCCGAAGCTGTTCCCGAACATCGTGTCCCCCACCTCCACACAGCTGTTGATCGTTACGTTTTTGCAGGGCTTGACCTGCGTGGCGAACAGGCGGGGGATGTTGTAGCAGACGGACACGAAGGCAATGACGACAATGACGATGAGGGCTTTGGTGCGCGTGCAGAGGCGTGCGGCCTTGAAGGGGTGGCAAATGGCGATGTAGCGCTCCACGGACACGGACACTGTCAGCCACACGTTGCAGGTCTGCAGAGCCATCACCAGGAAGTTCATGGGAGAGTGGAGGTGCGGGTACACATTGCCCTTGAAGTACATCAGTGTCTCCGTGTTCAGGTAGTTGGCGCAACTGAACGGCGTGAGGGATATGACCTGCAACGAAGAATTTACCACACACATTACTATAGAACCAAAGAACGGTCTTTCGGACAAACGACATGAATGATGAATAAGCATAATGAAAAATGAGCTTGTTGTGGAGATGTGTGCTTGATAATAATTGGGAGAAGGTCGTATGCACACTGTCCTCATCTCACGTTGTCGCGCAGTTGGATTCTCTTTGCTAGATCTGGTTGTGATTGAACTATGTGAAAATGAAACTATCAGGTCAGGTACGATGAAGCTCTGTATTTATGTGCAGTCATCCTAGCTTCAATCCCACGACTGACGCGAAAAGGTTTCCTATGATGCTGATTTAGAGGAAACGTCAGATTGTAAGAAAACTATTGAGACTTTACTTTTCATAGTTCGAGATGTGATTTTCTCATTTTCCCACAACTCCGACCAGAGTTGTTGTTTTCATACGTTGCAGGATCATGAAGGTAGGAGATAAACGTGGACGTTTCTTCTGAGTTGCTATCAGCATACATAGTGTCAGAACATCTTTAATGGGAGGTGACTTTTCTTGTAGCCTCTACGAGACAATCTATGGCGATCAGAAGCTACAAGCCAGCAGGAAACGTTGAATGCCAAAACAGCAATGGGCGGTGCAGCAATAGCGCTAACACTTTTCTGCTCCTTTTGAGAAAAGCTAAGGCGATAATTAGTCAGAGAGAGAACAGCCTTTCTACGAACAACCGAGTTGGCGACTAAAGATCACTGCACCAGTCACGACGTCCTAATCTGTTGGGGAAAATTTTTCAAAAGGGAGACATGAATCAAAGCGAATGGCACGGATGTTAACGGATTCTCAGGAAAGACCATGAAACAAATTTGACAATGACCGAACTACGGGAAACTCATCATGTTCGTCACCTTGAGCCTAGAGATGTCAACAGCAAGACGCCGTGTAACCCCACCCCCACCCCAACACCCCCCAAAAAACAACAACAACAACACCCCAACAACAAACAAACCCCCACACAAACAACAACAAAAGCACAACCAACTACTGAAGGCGGCGTCAGCGTGAATACATCTTCGCACTAATGAATTATGCAGAAGGGAGACGGCCAGTGAAGCTGACAAAACTTAAGCTGGGATCTCAGAACATGAGCACCGGCAGTGACATAATTCGTCTCAACATTAGAAAGTATGCAGAAGGCAGATATCAGTGTGGTGAACAAGACGCAAGAAATGCGTCTACGGCATGAGTACATATGTCAAAAGAGATAAACCGTGTGCCCAA
>JAWQFJ010002258.1:47500-72500 GCA_034096865.1 Theodoxus fluviatilis
GCCGCTGATGTTGACAGAGGCAGTGAGTGAAAAAAGTCCTTACCAACGGGAATCAAATGCCATTTACATTTTACTGCAGGTTTAAGTGTGACTAGACAGAGAGAGCCTAGAAAAGACCGACGATTTGAAAATTTTTACGTAAAATGCATCAGTTACGAAGTCGAGGGTAATTATTTTTTTTCAACCCACGCAGAATCGGTGCTTTTCAGAACAGAGACACAGATGTCAGAACTTGTTTCCATTTAAACACAAACATTTTATTTTATCGAATAAACGCTTGTTTATTGCCTTAACGAGAGTAAGTTATGAGTTTTGTGCGAAATAGTCTTAAAACTACTTTAACGGTGTATGTTGGGGAGCAGATCGGCTATCCCACAAGCCTCTTGTGTGACCCTCGTTTGAATTTTTCGGACGAAATCCTTCAATCACGTGTTGTCAATTGTGCTAGAGATACTTTCGCCGGCAGGCCCCAATAGCCATACAGCAAGGGGTTCCAGCTGATGGGGGGGGGGAGGGGGGGAGGGGGGGGGGGAGGGGGGAGGGGGGGGAGGGGCAGCACTGAGTGACTCCGGCGTATGCTACTCTCTATAGAAATTTGCATTGACAACTGCTCAACATACAACTGACAATTCTCAAAGTTTGGCAAGAAAAATAGGAAAAGATAAGGCGGTCTGTGGCGCATGATGGTAGGTAGAAAGGTGGAGGAGCGTGATATGCGGTCGTGGCTGTCGAAAAACATTATGGAAACGGCCCGGGTAATCTCTAGGGCAATGAAAGGCTACGGGACTAAGTTTGAGTGAAAAACTAAGGTTTCTGCGCCCCATCCCAGTGTCTCCACCCCCACCCCCACTCCCACCCCCACCCCCGTTACCTAATTTCTTCGGCCTTATCCGTCATCCATGTGTGTGTAACGAGCTTCACTGGTAACATCCGAACCTTCTCACGTCTCCTGCTTCCAACCGTCTATAGTTTTTGCACGGAATCCAGACACTCTGCCAGTAAACACAGGTCGCATGATCCCGTCGCTATCTTGTAAAACCAAACGCAGTTTCCGCACTCCCATACATGTGTGTGTGTGTGTGTGTGTGAGAGAGAGAGAGAGAGAGAGAGAGAGAGAAGAGAGAGAGAGTGTGTGTGTGTGTGTGTGAGAGAGAGAGAGAGAGAGAGAGAGAGAGAGAGAGAGATTGTGTGTGTTAGAGAGAGGGGGAATAGACAAACAAACAGACAGACAGGAAGGCAGACAGGCAGGCAGGCAGGCAGACACACACATAGAAATCGTGTTTGAGAGAGAGAGAGAGAGAGAGAGAGAGAGAGAGAGAGAGAGAAGAGAGAGAGAGAGAGAGAACTTTGAACTTTGAAACTTTATTCGTCAGACCACAAGTCCATAGACGAATAAGGAAACACGGAGGTGGGGATGGAGAGTGAGGGACTCACCTCACGAGGCAAGAAAACAAAGGGGGAGGGGGATCAACAAGGGTACACCATAGCCAGCATGTCCCCGCTACTCGCTGGATCTACATCCTGAAACGTGTATACTATAGATGTTGACCAAAAGGCAATGGCGTATCCACACGCCTTTAAATAAATATTGAAAACGTTTCGGCCAGGAATCGAGGACAGTAGCTGAAGCCTAACATTTCAACCCAGTGTATTAAACTACAAATCATTACACTCCAGCGTACACTACTGGCATACACGTATCTGGTTTCCTGCCAGTTTCAACCAGCAAGGAAAATGAACTGTGCAATTCGATGACAGATTGATAAGGTGACGACACACAGCAGTTTATGGGAGTTGCAGTGTAGTGTCAAATCTGCCTTTGGAGCATTTTGGGATAACAAAATTTAAATAAACTCAAACTAGTCGATCGTTGTTCAGGACAGTACATAATGCCGACCTGAAAGTACGTGAATATACAACTGCTTACACCAATAGACCCCTTCCCCTCCCCACCCGAGAGAGAGAGAGAGAGAGAGAGAGAGAGAGAGAGAGAGAGAGAGAGAGAATAAATGGTGGTGGGGCTGGAAGTTGCGAGCGAAACTACAAGCATTCCTGCACGCGCATGGTATGATAAAATGGCGGCATACGTACGTGATAGCTACACCCCATTTACGATGAAAAAAAAAGAGAGAAAGAAATCAATATGCAGATGATCATATATAATGACCTATTCACATATGGTGAACACAGCAGTCAATTGAAAAATGGAGGGAGTGAATCGTTAATCATACATAGTGACATGAATTGAAAAAACGTGTCATCGAGCCAATGGGATAGATCCGCCATGTACCAGCGAGCTAATGACTGATGAGACAAAACGTGGCGCAAAATCTAACGCTGTGGATCCTTAAATCACAAAAATTAAATAAATAAATAAATTACCAGTATTGCAAGCTGCGTTTCTCAGCAGACAGGTAGGGCCAAGATTAACCCCAGGTATTTCAAGGTTAATCCAAGGCGATCCTAGACGAATAGTCGTGTCTTGCACGCGAAAAGCAAGACTACCGGACGTGGTGTCCTCACGTCCGTCTGCAGTAGTGCTGGGTACCGGTACATAGGGGCGTACCGGTTTTTTACCGGTATTTTTGCATCATGCTGACCTATCCTTACGATAACACATGCACTTTAATAGCCGTTGACAATGACGTATGAGGTTGCGCAATAGTTATCAGTGCATCAGAAAACGGAAGGAGGATTTGTGGATTTGAGGATTTGAGAGAGAGAGAGAGAAAGAGAGAGAACGAGGAGGGTTAGAGGGAGGAGAAAGACAGGTGTGTGAGAGAGAGGGACAGAGAGGGAGAAGGAGAGATGTAAAATTAAACCTACACAGTTTTTTTCTTTTCTTTATTTAAAAAAAGAAGAAGCAGTAAATTAACTAAATTTTCAAGTTTTCTTGCGTAATACAAAAGCATATTCAAAAGAAAATCAAAGTCAAGCATCTTTGCTTCAAATCAGACATTTCAACATTTTAAAAAGAACCAAAGCACTGGAGTTTGGAAACTCAACGTCATATTCAAGTGCATCGTGCGAGGTTTTGAAGTGTACATTGAAGAGTGATGTCTCCTCATGTGTGCTTGCATGTTCGACGTGCCTCCTCCTGCCATTTTGACTTGGGTGTTGCATGTTGTGCACACAGCAACTCTCTCATCAATTTGGTTGTCTGATTTCCGTTTTTTCAATCCAAAAAACCTCCATATGGCTGATTTGCCCCTCTCGTTCTTCACCACCGTGAAAGAATCGTCCGCCATGGTTTTTTGTGACCTATGACAGTTATGTCCCTTGCGGTACGTACCGGTACAGTTGGCCGTACCGGTACAGCGTACCACGTTAATGGGCACCGGTTTTACCGGTATTACCGGTAAGTACCGCCAGCTCTAGTCTGCAGGTGGAAACTTCTTCGCTCCACTGCTTGTGTCCACATCACGCCCTTCCTGTAGAGCTGACTCTTCGACCTCGCCATGCTGACTGCCACAGGGGCAAGACCTCGCTTGACCTCATCCAAACAGCTTGTTGATTTAGCTACTAGTATACCCTACCCCGGGGCCCAGCGCTTGTCGGGCGGCCTATAAACTCTCTCCACTAGAGTTGAACTACGGTCTTCTCCAGTAGAATGGACAGGGCTCTTACGACTTTCGTCTTGACCACTCAGCGAATTCCTTCGCGATTGCTCCTTTCTTTTCTCCCTCTCCTCTCTCCTCATCCCATCTCTGCGGAATCGCGTGAGAGATTTCTTTCGTAAATCTGCCATCTTCCCAGACGGGATATTATTGCTGGGCATTGGCGATCTCTACGCAGCGTGCCCTCTGGCTTATTGGCAGTGTTGCCGGCCGTTAGTCTTCCACAGATTGGATAGGGGAACCGGAAGGAAGGGGGAGGGGTGTGTGTGTGAATCAGGTGGGGGTGAAGAAGTCGACCTTTGGGAAATAATGGGAGAGAAGAATGAAGAAGGTGGTTGTTATGGTGGCATGCAGAAGTGTAGTTGACGATATGAAGCCAACTATTGGACAGGGTCAGTGTAACCAACAGTTGAGGGGGAAAAGTGGGCTGGAAATTGGTGGGGGTGAAGTAGGGGTGAGGGGTAGCGAGTGGGGATGGGGTGGGAAAGGAATAAGTAGACTGAAATGTAGGGCACGGGAACAACGTGGGTGGTGCAACTTGTGACAATAGGGCGAGGTGGTAGGGGTGGAGTGGGGGTGGGAGGTGGGGAGGATGTAATGTGGTTGAGACGGAAATAGTCGCGTGCGGGGAGAGGGTTGAGGATTGGAGGTTGGGAGTAGTAGAAATGTGGCGGTATGAAAACCGATGATTACTGAATAAGTTAGGGTGAATAAGGAGGAGTGGGAGGGCTACCGCTGGGACAACAGAGCAGTAGAGGAGATGGAGTTGGGGGTGAGGGTGGGGGTGGAACGGGATGGAGCTGAGAAAATGAGAATTCCCTTCCATGCAAGGGTACGTAAGACGTTTTGGCAAGAGAGTGAAGGCGGGGAAGGTGGGTAGGTGGATGGATGAGAGTGAGAAGAATTTGACGAGGAACAGGACTGCTGATTAAGTTTAAACTCAGTTTTAACACATTAATGCCACAAAAGAGCGCACACATTTACACCAAACCATGTAAATCACAAACAAACTCGCCATATTCACCTCTACCAAAACAATGACATTGAATACAGGACCAACATCCCACAACTTTATATCGATGTGTGTATAAGAATATGTTATGCAGGTGGCAGAGTGAATAGTGGAAAACTCGGGATCACTTAACACAAAAACTTTTTTTTAATCGGCAAACCTTGTAAACAACAGAATCCGTCTTGTGACCCAGTCAGCCCGTTCCCCATTTTCTCCACGCTCACCCTCCTCCAATGAGCCCGTCTTTACAGCTGGTGCTGACTCAACTGAGAGAAAGGAGAGTTGAGGCGAGAGTCAACGAGAAAGGGAGAGCGCTTCTTTGGGCAGGAATGGCCATGTGATGGCAAGAGCAGCGGTGAATGTAGGGAGGGGACAGATGAATATAAAGACTGATAAATAGATAATGGAAGAATGGATAGAAGGATGGATGGGTGGAAGGATTATAGATAGAAGGATAGATGAATGGAAGGATTGATGGAAGGATGAATGGATGGAAGGATGGATGGATGGATGTTTGGAAGGGTATATATGGAAGAATGGATGGAAGGATGGATGGAAGGATAATCGAGGAAGTTGATGAATTGATGATTGGAAGCGTTGATGAGTGGAAGGATGGATTACTGGATGAATGTATGGATGGAAGGTTAGAATGATAGATAGAATGATGGAGGAATAGATGGATGGATGAATTAATTGATGATGGAATGATGGATGGATGGATGGATGGATGGATGGATGGATGGATGGATGAATGGATGGATGGAAGATGGATGGATGAATGGAAGGAAGGATGATGGACGGATGGAAAGATGGAATGATGCATAGATGATGGGTGGATGGATGCATGGACAAGGCTTTACGACCAATCAGCTTTTTTACGCCGACTAATAAAACTACTGGTGTTGGTTAGAATATGAAGAGATCAGGACACCATGTATCCGATTTTTTTCTCTCTCACGAATCCCGTTGAGTCGTTGTGGGTCTATTCTTACACCCCGGCCCACAGAGAAGATAACGGGTGGGTGGGTGGTAACCCGTAGAACTGGGAGGCCACAGGGCAGGGATGAGGCGACAAGAGAGACGGTTTGAAAGCACAGGCCAGACTTCTGTCGGTGGTCCTCATCGCCATCGACTCTGAGCAAACCACTCAGAGCAGGTCCCTGAGCGTGAGTTGTTTGGGAGCTCCTGACAGCGGGTGCAGTGTTCCTGCAAAACCCTTTTCTGCCGTGGAATCCTTTTAGAAATCAGACACTGGGAGCGGCGTCTGGAGGCTGTTGGCGCTGATGTAATCTTTGGTGAAACATGGCACCATAAATTTTCCTACTTATCGGCTTTCACACAAAAAACAGTATTTTGGATGGCAGAAAGAAGAAAATATCGCAACAGCAAAGGAGGAAACGTGAAGAAAAAAATATCCTGGGATACATGTATGTTGAATAGAGGGTTTGTTTCTAGATAGGTACGTGCAAATTCTCGCTGAATATATATTGTAAAAAAAGGAAAAGGAACTATCATGTGTTTCACAAATAAATGCAAAATTCATCAACGACAACCTGTAAGTGTATTTGTATAATGCGCTTAACTCTTTTTTTTACGTCGGAGTAATGCAATCACAATGTGACAACACACTAAGTAAACACCGCATCAGATGAATGAAGGAGATGCTCGCGGGACAACAACCACGCTTTCCCGAGTTTGCGGTGTTCAGTTGATTCTATCATTGGGCAACAACACAAAAAGAGGCAATTACAAGCAAATGTCACCAAGCGAGTCATGCAAGGGCGAAACGGTTTCACATCGCGGGACATATCTGGAACTGAAGGGTAACCGGAGCCAAGGGCCAGATAAACCTGCCAGGGGGGTTGACAGGCTGTGCTGTCTTCTGACGTCCAGGTTCTCTCATGTTCCTGGGTGCCAAGGCCTGGGGCTTCCTGGATTCCTGGCCGTCTGCCTTTGCACGATATTTTCTTGTTGGATAACGCCACCTCCGCAGTAAGAGTCGGCCTCCATCCCATCACAGCGCCGGAGAGGAGCAGAAGAGTGCTTAATGTCAATCGCGTAGCACACTTGGTCGAGTTCGTGGTATTTCAGCTCTGGTTTCTTTGTTTTTTCTTTTCATGGACCTCGGAATAGAGTTGCATCGTTTCCTCTCTCTTTTCCTTTCGGTTTTTCAACCGTGTCACCGCCACCATTGGTGCTTCTCTGCTGCAGCTCCTCTTCCTCCTCGTTCTTGTCGTTGTCTTCCTTCTCGGTACCACTTCCTTTCTTCCTCCTTCTCTCCTTGTACTATTCCTTATCTCTTTTCTCTTACTGCTTTACTCCTACACATACTTGCCGTCGTACTCTTCCAGTTTTGTTTCACTATAATCTCATTTTTACTGTCTTGACACATTTTGAAACATTGTATTAGCGTTTGCATAATCAAAAATGAATATAAAATCATACTTACTCTTTATCAATTGATTACTGAAATAACTAATCAACAACATGATTATTTCTATTGGACATTTTATATTCCTAACGTTCCTAAAAGAGAGCCCAGCATGATTTAAAGAGTGACAATTACACGCACGCAAGCATCGCTAGTCAGACAAGTAATAACATTCTCCTGTCATAGTTCCTTATCGCTAAACCACGCTACTCGTTGACGAAGTACGTAAACAGCAACAAAAACACAACAGTAACCTTTCCAATGAGACATTCACAGTGATCAAGGGTGAACTCCAAAGTTTCTTCGAGGAAAACAAATCAATCAAAAACACGGGTGGCCCTCCTTATCGACAGCCTAAGTCCATGGACCAGACGAGACTTGACAAATTGACAACTATGTCGCGAGCAGTCCCACTCCCTGATAAAGCAAGATGGATATATTGCAATGAATGGGCCTTATCGGTCACACGCGCTCACATGGGCTTTCCCCGCAGTTGACCAGGTGAGTGGAGAGCTCACGCATACGTTTTTATAGCCTGCTGTAAATTCAGATCGAAAATGGATTCCAGAATATACATGAACTTAGTCTGAACAAAGCTGGCCACACCGTTGGAAGGGAAGAGCTACAAATTAGTGCACAAGTCAGTGCACAAATTACGATGTGTCATTTGTTTGCACGCATGTTTACGTGGCTGAATACAACTTCGAAATTAGACTGTTGTCAGAATTAAGTCTTGTAGCAAAAAGTATAAAGTTACAAGTCTTGGGCAGATGGACGAAACAACAACGTCTCTATCAGGAAGGGTGAATCAACAGATAAGATGATGCAAGCAGTAACACGAGCACAATTATCATGAAGTATCCCACATGACTGACCCCAATTAATCAAAATAGATAACTGTCCAAAGAGAGGGTAAAAAGTCGTCATCGCGGAAAGATAGTAACTTCAATGCGCCATCCCTTGATAGCTGTAGTAAGATCTGAAGTGTGTGTGTTTGTGTGTGTGTGTGTGCTTGCGTGCGTGCGTGCGCACACGTGTGTGTTTGAGTGTGCTTCTCTATGTGTGTATATGTGTATAGTGTATGCATGTATGTGTGTGCGTGTGTATATATATATGTGCGCGAGTGTGTGTGTGTGAGCGCGTGTGTGCTCCCCTGTGTATATGTGCGTGTATGTGTATATGTGTGCGTGTGTGTGTGTATGCGTGTGTGTATGCGTGTGTGTGTATGTTTGTGCGTGTCTACGTGTGTGAAAGATCGGCAAAATCTACAGTGAACTAACTCGACCTTTTTTCGATTCTGCTTTGATATTTTTCTTCGTGACCTTAAGGGAAAAAAGCAGTACGTGTGAGTCTGTATTCCCAGAGAGAGAAAGAGAGAGAGAGAGAGAGAGAGAGAGAGAGAGAGAGAGAGAGAGAGAGAGAGAGGAGAGATATAGAAAGAGAGAGAGACAGAGACATAGGCATACAGAGACAGACAGAGACAGATACAGACAGAGACAGATAGAGAGACAGAGAGAGACAGAGACAGAGACACATAGAGAGAAAGAGAAACAGAGACATAAAGACAGAGATAGAAAGACAAGAAGACAGAGAGAGAGACAGAGAGAGAGATAGAGAGAGACAGACAGAAAGACATTAAGACAAAGAGAGACAGAGAGAGAGAGAAAGAAAGAGAGAGACAGAAACAGAGAGAGAGAGAGAAAAAGGCATTAAGACAGAGAGAGAGAGAGTAGGACAAAGAGAGACACAGAGAGAGAGAAAGAAAGAGAGAGAGACAGAGAGAGAGAAAGACAATAAGACACAGAGAGAGAGAGAAAGAGAGAGAGAGAGAGAGAGAGAGAGAGAGAGAGAGAGCCCTTCAAACCGAGCCTGGCTGCCAGCATTCATTGGATCTGGAGTTCAAGGAGCGGCAAGGGCTCTCCAATGGACATGGCACTTGCGGGGTTTCTGTGTCAACGTCCTTTAGAGTCAAGCAATTCGCGATACCTCGCCTTAACACTTTTAGAAATTGATCTTGCGAATGGGTAGTGGGAACAAGCCTGACCCTTCGATAGAAAAAAACATTCCTACGGCATCGCTTTTGAGTCAGAGCCGCAGGAAGTCTTCAAAGACTTGCTCCAGTAATGCCATGACCATGCACCTGTTCAGGGATTCCGTGGCTCCTGCATGCTTCAAGTGCTCCAAATCATATCAAGCAGCAAGTATTGCCCGCTCAACAAAGCTATGAAGCAGCCCAATGAGCCCCACCCACTGAAAGGATGGAAACGCTACGTCAAGTTGAAGCTGCACGAAACCGCCTCAGGCTATCTGCACGAATGCATTGGCTGTGCTATTATCCAATAGTGCAGTGATTTTAACTACGTACTTTGTGCCCAATCAACCTGCTGCCTCTCTTGACCTGTTCCACAAGACAACATATCTATCAGATATTCACTGCCCACTGAAACGATGAAAGCGTAAAGCTTTGAGGAGGACAGCGAAAAGTTTACTTCTTATGTCTGGCTTTACAGATCCACAACTGACGACCACCCATCATTGCACTCCTAATGCAGTAAAACCAATCGAAGCCCTGGTGTCCGAACCAATCTTCTCGTAGCAAAGTCGCGCATTCATAGGCCAAAACGGACAGAAAGCTGGAGTTGTTCGAAACTTGGTAGGTTTGTTTCCGCGGTAACTGACATTGTTTGCTCATTGAGGCTCTGTGGCCTAGTGGTTAGCGCGCTGAATCTGCAGTCGCTAGCGGGTGCTGTGTTCGAAACGGCGCGGATTCTAGAGTTGCATCCTTGAGCAAAGTGCTTTACTCACATGGCTTTTCCCCACCCAGGAGTAAAACGGGTACCTGCGAGGGCTGAGTTGGAACATTGTGGAAGATAACTTTGGCGCGTTCATCCGCAGCCTGGTTGCATGCTCCCCTGGGAGTTGAGATGATGTCGAAATGATTAAAAAAAGAGGTAGCCTGATGACCAGGAGGTAATTGTGTGCAGTTTGAGCACCCATCAATGGAAAAGTGGAAAAGTCGCAATATAAAAAGAGCACCTTTACCTTTACCTTCACACACGTGTATGCCTGCCTGGCAGCAGTAAGCGCACCTCAGGTAACTGAGCCTCACTGATGGATGGCTGCGAAATGCCACTGAGACTGCCTCAATATGGAAAAGTATGGGGGAAAACACATTTTGGCCTGGCAGACCTAAACGTGGGGACGTGACCAATTCTGAACAATACCCATCTGTGGCACATAGTTGCTGCTTTTGAGGTCAGCTGTGCGAGCTTCACTGAAGCAGGTTCCGAAAGCACCAAGACCACAGCATCCCAACTGATGGCGAGAGTTTCGAGCAGCTCGGCTGTACGTTAGATCCATGTTCCACCAGTAGGCGCTGATTGGATATCACATTCTTTCATCGAATCATTAGGCGCGACTGTGTTGCATGGAGTAACTGAATTCTCAGCATAGGAGTGTGGTCAATCAATACTTCATGTATCAGAGCTCTACTGTTTGTTTGTTAGTTTAAGTCTTAATGAAGAAAACTCCGCCTACTCACTTTGACTTACAGTATTTGAAAGGAATATTTAAATCTCAATCCTCCTCTCCAAAAAATTATAAAGAAATAAAATAAAATGAAATTTTTGAGCATTGAGCTAAAGAGTCATACACATTGAGCTAAAGAGTCATACACAAGCAGCAAACAGCAAAAGGTAGCAGCGAGCAGCAAGTGGCAACAGCAAGTGTTAGCAGCAAGCAGCAAACAGCAAAAGGTAGCAGCGAGCAGCAAAAGTAGCAGCAAGCAGCAAGTGGTAGCAGCAACAATGAATACAAGACAAATTATACAGATTATTCTTACAGAGTTGAAAGTATGTACCAGAGAGACTGACGCAGAAAATCACGACTATATTTAAATACATAGGAATCAAGTACTGGTGTAGTTTCTCCGTCACTCCTCTCCCTACCCAGGCGTGCATGGTCTGAATATTCGTCTTCGAAATAAACATCACTAGACAACTTTCTGGATATTCCGTTCTTCCAACCACCATTTAAGAGGAATTAAGTGTTGGTGGGGGAGATAGTATGTCCATCCCGACGCAAGACATGTATATTCCACATGGCGATGTTTCTCTCTTTGAAAGGAGCGCTGAAAAGGCATTGCGAAAGATGCATAATAACCATCACTTGGTAAACATCATTAAAATTTCCTTACAAACAACACATACAGTCATTTTTAACTGCAAACTCTGGTACATTCGGTCCTTACCACAGCATCTGGATCATCGACTTTGACACAGTGTTTAATAGCACCTCCAAAACACACACACACACACACACACACACACACACACACACACACACACACACACACACAAACAAGCACTCACAAAGACCCCCCTTCCCCCTCCCCCCAGACACACACACACACACGCACACACACACACACACAGACACACACACACACACACACACACACACACACACACACACACACACACACACGCTCGCACGCACGCATAAGCACACAACACGCTACTCCTCACTGGAGCTAACAGCGTACCTGTCAAGCTGTCGGCCTGTCGCCTGGTAGGAGTACACAGGCTGCAGGAAAATTACATACGCTTATCAGCCCCTATCCATCTCTCTCCCGCCACTCGTGCTCGGCATGTTGACCGAAGGGAGAATGTCGAGAGAACATCATATGACCTGGCCACAATCTCTTCGCCTCCTCAAGTTCGTGATCCTGCATCGCCGAACTCGTTTTGGTCACAGGTCACGGGCGATGACGAGCAGATCTCCTAGTGGTGTTGGTCCCAAGTACAGGGCAGGAGTGTCGCTTTCAACATGAGGACGATGACCAACCACCACCGCCATTAAGGAAGCGAAGGCCAAGGTGCAAAGCGACATAGTAAACGGGTGCAAGCCAGGCACTGTGGACATCAAAATAATAGCTCATTTTGAGCCATACACAGGCAA
This sequence comes from Theodoxus fluviatilis, assembly GCA_034096865.1. Taxonomy (NCBI): domain Eukaryota; kingdom Metazoa; phylum Mollusca; class Gastropoda; order Cycloneritida; family Neritidae; genus Theodoxus; species Theodoxus fluviatilis. Next base: position 59,520 of record JAWQFJ010002258.1, read on the forward strand.
CGGTATTAATGGAGAACTATGTCTCATGAAGAGCTTGACACAGCATTAACCAGAGGAAACTGTTCAAACTGAGAAGGTGGCGTCTTGAAGAAATAAACAGTACATTGGCCATGTAGAGGCAACGGTTCTAGCCAAGAACTATGAATCTCAAAGTAATCCGTTTCTTCGGGCATGCAGAGGTAACGGTAAAAACCAAGAACTTTGAGCTTTGAAGAAATCCCCAGGTCATTGGATATACAGAGGCAACGGTACTTGCCAAGAGCGATATGCTTTTAAAAAACAACAACAGTTCACTGGCCATCCAACGGAAAAAATACAAATTAAGATCTACACATGTATGTGCCTCAAAGGAAAGAACGGATAGTTGCCCATACAGAGTTAACGGCACAAGACAAGCGCAAAAAGCCTTGAAGAAACACACATTACAGTGCTTGGCAGTGGCCACTTTCCATCACGTTTTATCACTCAAACAGTCCGTGAAATGATACAACTAAACATTGTCTATTTGAGATTCGAGTCCTTTAACTAAAACGTCCAGACCAGTCTTTCGTCTCATTTCTGTTGTACTGTTGAGGTTGATGGCTCAAAAAGGAAGCAGTTAAAATATATACGGTTATGAAAACTTTGCCTTCTTTATAGTTTTTTAATTTGCTTTCTTTCAACGTGCTGATTTGTGCTGTTGGAAGCAATTACAAGTAGTGTAATTTTGTTTATAATAATACACAAATCAGTTTCCTGGTCTTCTCACTTCAAAAGTGTGAATGTTTTGCAGTCGAATGTACTGCATGTTGCAGGGGTAGTTTCACAGCGCACATCCTTCTCGATAATGTTGTTGACAGCAATAACTTGAGTCATCATTCCCATTCACAGCGTGAAACTAATTTTCCAGCCGTGAAATTCAAATGTATAGTGTTGACGGCGTCGACATAGCGAGGAATCTGACATGGTTACATCTGTGTGAAGGAAAGTAAGTCTGTTTACATCGATTCGTTCTCATCACGACAACAAGTGGAAGGCCTGCGACACATTTTGAACCTGTGGAGAGTAGACGCCGTCCCGTGTCATGTCCTCACATCTTTTTACACACAAAATGAAAATTGGTCGAGTGGGGGTGAAGGGGGTGGATGAATTTCCACGAGAACATCTCCTGTCTCAGACACGTTCAAGGCGAGGGGTGATAGAACACTTGACAGCTTTTTCTCCCAGAGGAGGATGAGAAGGAGAGAAAAACTGAGCTGGGCGCGTCATAAGGCTGCCTTCAATAGCAGACTGACACCCTTGTCCCTTCCCTCATCCAGCAGTCTTTGACGCCTGAGATAAGAAGTTGCGAGGTTCCATGTCACTCAAGATGGCCCCATTAGAAGACCTAGGATGGCTCATATTGTGTCTGTTTCGTCCTTCTGTGAAAGACGATGAATTTCACCAGAACTACAGGATTCCAACTTTTTGTCCGACCTGGTCCTTTCAGAAGGACGGTATACATTTTTCGCCGGAAGACATTTTGACCTTTTTGTGTTGATCAGCTAGACCAATCTAGACGGTATACATGTACAAGCCTGTTATTTTCAATGTCAATGGGTTGTTCATTGTTCACTGTTTTGCAGAACGGGTTATGTTTACTCCAACCACAGCTACCACCACCATCGTCATTATCACTATCATTACTATCACCACGTCACCGCCACCACCACCACTACCATCACCACCGCCCGTAGCCGCCGCCGCCGCCATCACCCATCGCTATCACCAACAGCAGCCACCTGATTATTATCTTCTTTTCCTTCATCATCATTACAGCAGCAGCAGCAGCAGCCTCCACCCACCCACCACCCATCTTGCACACACATACACACACACACACACACACACCATTACAATTTTTTCTACTTCTTTTTCATCATATCATTACGACCCCCCCACCCCCCACCCCCATCCCCACCACCACCATCATCACAATAGAAGTGTGTTTTTGGAATATGAATCCGTGACCGCCACATGATCGGTGCCCAACAGATGATAAAACAGGCTGTTGCAAACCGCTCGCGTTTGCCCGTATATCAACCATGTAACCCAACCAATGGACAACACTGCCTGCATGCTCGAATATATTTGCTCTGCAATCTCACCTATTAGATGTCTTCCACTATATATCAAAGCATAGGATACTTAACGACCTTGTAGGCGCTGGCGACATTTGGTTCGCGCGTAGCGGTAAAAGGAGCAAACACTGCGCCTCCCACTCATTTCCTATACATTTGAAGGAGAGTGCGCCATCTCGCATTGTTTGTCATGCAGGGCAATATAAGCACGAACAATCGCCCATTGCTTGTCGCAATGTCTGTGTGTGCCGCTTTTTTGTCCAGGCAAAGTCACAACATTTCTTCATATTTCATGCACGCATTGCAATAAGAATCTCGTGGCTTCCTCAATAAAACCCAAAGCCAAACTTTAAAGTGACATTTGCATGGTCAAGCTAAGTGCTGACTTCTCTGTACTTTTGAAAGGTGGGGCCTGCTGACCACAGCCTCGCCAATGCACAAGTACTTTATGGTGCAATATTTCGGCTTCCCGTAGTTCATACACCAACACAAGCTGACGTAGACCTCGTTGGGCCACTGACCGATAGCATTTCGGGCAGCTGGAGGTGAGTCTCATAAAAGCCACTGTGTGCCCTAGTTTTGGAAGCGCCAAACTGACAAACACCTGCGCTCTGGATACAAGCCTCTGTTGTTGCCAGCCAGACCTTTCACATTGCAAACGATGAGATCCGGTCTCAGTCGAAATTGGCGCTTATGTTTCATAATACACTGAGTTCACAGCTCTGGGAATGAAGCGAAAACTCAAAGAGCATAGACCAGTTCACGCCGGCAGCACCTGACTAGAGTGTTTGTGCAAGATTTTGCACCTAGGTGAATGGACGGAGTCAAGGCCATAGAAGTGTTGAAAGCAGGCGGCGTAGGCCGAAGTCATGCAATCTGCTCGATGCGCCTTATCAGACATGTTCTAGTCGATGGAGAGGCAGGCTGTGTGACGCGTGCGTATGTGTTACCCCTATCAGGTGACCGCATGCCCTAATTTCGCTGGTACAGTGCATCAGCAGCCAAGCTGAAATTGGCGTAGGAGCAAGTAGACAAGCAAAGTAGAGTAGACACAATCATTAGATAGGTCAAGAGATAACGTGACAAGATATATTTGGCACTCTGGTACACTCCAGTGATAACAGGGTTTAAGAGTAATGGAGGTTTAGAGATCATTTGAAATGGACAGATATAGCAATACCAAAATAACATCAATTCTTCACGCAAGCTATGCAGATGCTTGCTCATAGTGATTAGGTTAAAAGTGCCAATCTGTAACAACAAAGGCTTTTCTAACCGGACCGAGTAAAGAAGATGTGTGTGCTCAGAGATCAGCAGCGAGACATGCGGTGGTACACACAACTTATCATCTCGTGAGCAAATTGTGCAGGGACACACACACACACATACACACACACACACACACACACACACACACACACACACACACACACACACACACACACACAAACACTCACTCAAGCACATGTAGGCCTACATACATTTGTCGAAATTGGCTGAGAACATTCTAAACCGGTCAACATCATTCTTACAACAAAGCTGTCAGTTCAATATCTCAATAACAAACAAACCAGAACAAGTCCTTCACACATGAGGCACGCGAGGTATTTAATAGCGTCATGAGGAACACAGCTCAGGAAGTGAACGAATTAACTGATACCTCCTTCTAATTCTTTATACACAGTTTCATCCTTAGCTGCTGTCTCCTCTTCTCCATTCCTTTGCTTCGGATTTCGTTCCTCCACTCTGCTAGTAGGCCTGATCTCCCCCTCAATTCAAACCCCATTCACCATCCCTCCCCCTTCACTTCCTTCATTCTTAGACGTACCCTTTTCTTCAGCACCCTCCAACACGTCCTGAGGTTTCTCCATCCTCATCCACACAACCCCTACACTCTAAGTCGTCATTAGTCCGCACTCTGAAGTCTCTGCAGAGCGTCCTGCAACTGACAGATCGCAAGATTGCCTGGGAAGCAGATGGTCACCAGGCCGTGGCCTCCAATTTACTCATCTGCCCGTTTGCTTGATTCCGGTTCCGTCAGGAGATGCCGCTCTCACGCCCCTGCAACTTCCAGGACGGGTTTATCCTCTTCCTTCTCCTTCATCACTTTTCTGTTAACTCCTCTGTTCATTCTCCTGTCCGACTCCCTACGTTCCCGACCTCCATCTCATCCCTACCCCTGTTCCCGCTTCAGTTGTCTCCCCTTCACTCTTCAACCGCCACTATCCTCGACAGAACGTTCTCCTCCCTGCCAAACCACACACACATCAGAGGTAGAAAACACTCAAAATGTCCGACGTTTGCTTTTGTGTCTAATCGCTTTGGTTCCTCTTCCCCAGGCTTCTCCTCACCAGCTGCTGTTTTCACACTCCTATCCCAGTCTTTCCTCTCCAAGCTGACACTAACAGATCACCTGTCCCCCACAGCGCTCACGAGAAAGGCAGTATTCCTCTCTCTCTATTCAGCTTCATGCACAGCTCCATTTCTTTTCATTCCCTTATCATTTCACCCGTCCCTCAACGTTTCCATTGGCGGTGAAAGAGCTTTGGTTGCATCCTTTTCACTCAGCAGTCCGTGTTACACTTCATTTACCATCTCCCCCGTAACCTGTCCTTCAACTCCTTATCCTTCCCCAATATTCTCTCTCTCTCTCTCTCTCTCTCTCTCTCTCTCTCTCTCTCTCTCTCTCTCTCTCTCTCTCTCTCAACTCCACCGACCCCGATATTCTCTCTCTCTCTCTCTCTCTCAACTCCACCGACCCCGATATTCTCTCTCTCTCTCTCTCTCTCTCTCTCTCTCTCTCTCTCTCTCTCTCTCTCTCTGTGAATAAAAAATCAATGGGTAGTAGAAAAGTACCTTAGTTGTATCAATAAAGAGATTCTCTCGACGTTTTCGTCCGCTTTAGAATGGGCATCACCGATTTGTACATCCATAGACGAAGATATATGAAGCAATCATATGACTTGCTGTGTCCATTATGTAGAGAAAAAGAGGAAGATGAATTTCATATCATGTTGAGCTGCCCTGCTCTGCAGGACCTGAGAGAACGATACATGTTGTTGCATTGTGTGGCACCTATTGAAAATCGAATGGGAATTTTTTAAAGCAATGATAACGACACTAAAACTAGAGCAACAAGTGTTTATTTGTACAAACATTCAAAGAGATTTGGCTGTAAATTCACCAGAATGTAACGCTTTCTATTTGGATGAGTAGGTACACATGCGTATTTGATGCGATGCCGGCACAGATGTTCCACCTGATGTATCTCCATATGCATAATGTGTATAGATTGCTTTGCTTTGGAAAAGGCCAGAGGCCTACCCAATAAACCGTTCTCTCTCTCTCTCTCTCTCTCTCTCTCTCTCTCTCTCTCTCTCTCTCTCCCTCTATACATTCTCTTCCACAGAGTGCAGCTGTTGAAATGTGTACCATGCTTCAGAGCGGTTAAATCGTTTCCGCCATCCATATCGTTTTGGCCTCCTCCATGGAGTCGTTATCCCGCTGTTATCCCGCTGTTATCACGCTGTTATCACGCTGTTCATCCGTTCCGTGCTTTATATGGGGGCCCATGGTTGGTTTTGTTATTGTTTGGCTTGTGTGTTGAAGCCATGTACGTGTGCCGTGTCTTATTGGTTTATTGGTTTCGCCTGTGTCAAGTTGTTGCTGTGATGTGTTGCTTTGGGCTTGGCCTGCTTGTGTGCTTATGCATTGTATGTGTACTGTGCCTGATTTTGCTTTACTTGTGTCTGGCATTGTTTATGTTTCATGTCTTTTATTATTATTAGTATTATTATTATTATTATTATTATTATTATTATTATTATTATTATTATTATTATTATTATTATTATTATTATTATTATTCTTATTCTTATTCTTATTGTTATTATTATTGTTATTATTGTTATTATTATTGTTATTATTATTATTATTATTAAAGCGTCAACGAAATCTAAAACGTCGTCCTCTACCAGTTATCCTCAGATAACGTCTATCGGGTGCGTTCAGTAAGAAGGAAAAGATATCTTTGTTAGTTTTTGGGACATCGTAGTATTGATGGTTCGAAGGTCAAGGGTGCAATATCGCTACAGATAACCTTGAAAAAGCATTGAACTTTATTCATCCCGAACAATGGAAGTGCTGTTGGATAAGTACTACGCTGTAAAATGTCCAGTAAGATGTTTCCATATGAATGAAAAGAGAAAGCGGAGATTTTGGTTGTTCACAGTTACTTTTAGCGCATATTTTCTGACCAGGGAAAAAAAAAGTTTGATTTACTGAATTAAGTACGTCATCATACGTCTCAAGACTATAACTATGAATTCGATAATTTGTGGGTTACAAACTCATGATGAGTCAAAAGACAAATTTCACGTGGCAAATGATTCGGGTTCATTTATAATCAGAAAAGAATGATAAATAAATCAATTTATTGTTAAGAGCTAACTTTTGACATCATTTCTCCACAGCAAAATTGCGCTTTCACAATGGTAGGCGCCGGTTGATATCTATCCCACATATTCACGAGGGGAAATAGCGTATGAACTCACCTTTAATAGTTGTCGATGGTGAGATTGGTACATCCAAAGAAACTCGACTTGCTACATCACACTCTTCGAGTAAATCCCATTGACTTCTAGCTGGTGAAACGAAGTGGAAAAAAAAACCGTTACCCTGCATACACAAACCTATACAATTGGCAGATCAACAACTCCGATTGTTCTCGCACTCCAAGCTCATCCCACTGTCACAAAGTCACGAGACCACAAAAGCCGATAGTCCTTTCAGACATTCAAAGATCTACGCTCCTTGATTGAGGAGACGCGAGTGATCAAGCGGAAATGTGAACTCGAGGTAGGCCGGACAGATTGACCACGCCCACAACCACCTGTCGAGCAGCAGGTCGCCAACTCGCAGCTGACACCTCGCCTGTCAAGTTCCCGCTCAGGCTCGGCAATCCTGAATCACGCACACAGCCCGCCTGTATCACGTCTCGCTGAGGCATTCATCTCACCTGCTGGGTGGCACTTACGTAAGGCTGCACGCTTTACAAGAAGGATCGAATGCAGAGACCAAAGTGGACTACAGGTGAACCGGGGACTTCAATTTACACCGGGGTCTTATCTCTCACCGACGTATTGTGGTCTTTCATCGTAGAGACGAAAATCTTCATTCCCGTATGAGGCGGATGGCGCATCTTGCTTCCTTGGATCATTCATTTCAGCAAAAATGCTCCCGATTTTGAAATACACGAAGAGAAGAGTGTCGAGTGGAGTAAGGCCAAAACAATCGCTCGTTTCTGGTCACCAGACCAATCCTAAATTTTGCCGCAGACACTGAACTTTTCGTTTTCGCAGCTGGGAAGCGCGTGAGCGCGCGCGCACACACACACACTCGCGTGCGCGCGCGCGTACACACACAGAGAGAAAGAGAGAGAGAGAGAGAGAGAGAGAGAGAGAGAGAGAGAGAGAGAGAGAGAGAGAGAGAGAGCACCTAAAATGTATCAATCCTTTAATAGAATCGAGAATGACTTAAATTTAATTGTTTGTGCACGAAATATTGTTTTCCTAGTGTATGAATCATCAGAGGTTTTTGTGTGTACGACACTTTGTTTTTACGGTATACAAACCGGCAACCTTTCTTTGAACTGAAAAAAGTTCCTACCAACTCATTTCCTTTGTTTTTGCCTCGTTACCTGAAACATTTTTTTGGTTTAATAATAGTATTGATTCTTGTGCTAGGCCTTCCGAAAACATTGAGTGCACATGTAGACTGGCGTGCGCACGCACACACACACATATGTATGCAAATGTCCTCGATTTGAAATGAAAGACTGTGTCGAACGAAATGATCAAAGTCATTCCTGTGTACCAGGTGGAGAGAGCACCAAAACCCTCAGGTGCATTCGTTTCACCTGCTGACTGACATTCAGGCAAAAACGCGTCTGATTTGGTACAGATGTATCAAGGAAAGTAACTCAAGTCTTCTTTACTGGACGAGACAGATGGAGCAGCAGTAAGCAGGTACATCCCATAGGTATATACAGCCAAAAGAAGGTCATTAAAGGATTATTCTTTGAACATGAGTGTACCGGGAGAATGGAGCGAACAGTGGTACGTAGACTGGTTGGTCAGTTTGGCCGTTTCTTGCATCTCGTTCAAGAGTCGCCATCGTCGTTCTGTTCAGTATGCATGTGCATTCTCACAGATCGTTTTCCAAAAGGCGGCTCTTAACCGAAACACTCCGCTCATGGACAGGTTGGGAGAGATCGGCAGGCCAGGTCTGCATTGTAGGTAGAGTTCCCAGGTTGGGAGAGATCGGCAGGCCAGGTCTGCAGTGTAGGTAGCGTTCCCAGGTTGGGAGGGATCGGCAGGCCAGGTCTGCAGTGTAGGTAGAGTTCCCAGGTTGGGAGAGATCGGCAGGCCAGGTCTGCAGTGTAGGTAGAGTTCCCAGGTTGGGAGAGATCGGCAGGCCAGGTCTGCAGTGTAGGTAGAGTTCCCAGGTTGGGAGAGATCGGCAGGCCAGGTCTGCAGTGTAGGTAGAGTTCCCAGGTTGGGAGAGATCGGCAGGCCAGGTCTGCAGTGTAGGTAGAGTTCCCAGGTTGGGAGAGATCGGCAGGCCAGGTCTGCATTGTAGGTAGAGTTCCCAGGTTGGGAGAGATCGGCAGGCCAGGTCTGCAGTGTAGGTAGAGTTCCCAGGTTGGGAGAGATCGGCAGGCCAGGTCTGCAGTGTAGGTAGAGTTCCCAGGTTGGGAGAGATCGGCAGGCCAGGTCTGCAGTGTAGGTAGAGTTCCCAGGTTGGGAGAGATCGGCAGGCCAGGTCTGCAGTGTAGGTAGCGTTCCCAGGTTGGGAGAGATCGGCAGGCCAGGTCTGCAGTGTAGGTAGAGTTCCCAGGTTGGGAGAGATCGGCAGGCCATGTCTGCAGTGTAGGTAGAGTTCCCAGGTTGGGAGAGATCGGCAGGCCAGGTCTGCAGTGTAGGTAGAGTTCCCAGGTTGGGAGAGATCGGCAGGCCAGGTCTGCAGTGTAGGTAGAGTTCCCAGGTTGGGAGGGATCGGCAGGCCAGGTCTGCAGTGTAGGTAGAGTTCCCAGGTTGGGAGGGATCGGCAGGCCAGGTCTGCATTGTAGGTAGAGTTCCCAGGTTGGGAGAGATCGGCAGGCCAGGTCTGCAGTGTAGGTAGCGTTCCCAGGTTGGGAGGGATCGGCAGGCCATGTCTGCAGTGTAGGTAGCGTTCCCAGGACATGCTCTGGGAATACCACCAACCTTTCCTCCTGCTGGGTGTATAGACCGCCATTAGTCTTCGGCTGGCATGCAAACCGCTCATTCTGAGGATTACAACACACATTCAAAGAAGCTGTAGCTAAATAATATCATTAATTTCTCTCAGCACTATGTCGTATACATAAATAGTTCATTCGAATTGCTGCATTATTCAAATCGACATGTTGATCGAAGACCTTTCCAGTCGAATGTTGGGCCACAGAGATAAACGATATTGCGCAGCAACTCATGTAGCTGATTGAATCGGGCAGACTACTCCCGGTAGAAATGTGCATATATACATATATATATATATATATATATCTTTTCGCACTTGTCGGACAAGTTAGCGTACGAGTGGTTCGTCTGGTTTAGAACAGGCTTTGGGCCACTGATCAGACAACTGACTTTATCCCAAAGTTGTTTATGTCGGCCCTAAGCAAAGGACTCAATGACCATTGACTAATTCTCTGCTGTTTTAGTTGCTGCGCACCTGTCTGTCCGTTTGTATGTCAGTACGTATGTCTTTGTGTAAATGTGTCTGTGTTTCTCTGTGTGAGTCTCTCTCTCTCTCTCTCTCTCTCTCTCTCTCTCTCTCTCTCACACACACACACACACACACAGACAGACACACACACACACACACACACACACATACTCGCACACACCCAGAATGTGTGCACGCGCAAATGTGTGCTTTTCAGGGTAGTCCTCGTAATCTCTACAGTATTTCCCTGGAGACAACGGTTAGACCACGGGGAGAAACAAATGAAGGGCAGGTTAAAAACATCTTGGTAAAAAAGAGAGCTAAACACAACAGCAAAATTAATGAATATACAGTTATATCGGCAAATACCATCGTATGTTGAAGAGGACTTGAACTGCCATATAACCAGGAAAATGGATATTGCACCGCATGTAGCTCAACATAGAATACACTTGCCATATATTTACTTTCTCGACTCCTATCCAAATAAGGCAATACATCATCCAGTGTCATTGCCGCTGCGTGCAGCTTCAGTGTTTGAGAGGAGATAAACACACCTGGCGGGTATCAGCGATCCATCACTGCCACACTACGACCAGGCCTTTGCTCTCGTTACACGAAAATGACGACCAAGCGAGCGCCGGTCTCTTGATAATGTCAACGCTCCAAGAACCTTTGGTCGACCTGCGATCGCTTATCTTCGTCAAGAAGATGGCGACCTCTGGCATCTTGCATGGAAAAATATGTAAGTTCACTCTTACCGCTCGATACAGGTCACTTGAAATGAGCAGCTCCGTCATCTTGAAGAGATTTTCGACCAATCATGTGCAAGGAAGATTTTATGACATCGCACATGCAAAAATCCACAGCTATCTAGATAGAGGAAGCAAACAAACAGCTGGGTATATCTATTTTGGTAAACAACAATAAATCACGATAGAGAAAGTTACTCTGAAATCGTTCACGGCGTCGGCTTTCTATTGCGGAGGGCCGCTATTGCGGGGGGCCGCTATTGCGGGATTTTTGGGGTCAAAAGTTCTTAAGGCCATTTTGCTTCTTTTTTCCTAAAACGGCTAAAAACCATAACATTTGTGTTACTTAAAAAACAAATTTCGGGTTTTAGCGATAGTGCTCAGCCTAGGCCGCACCCGCCACCCCGCCTGACTGACTTAGCCTGTCCGGGAAGTTTCACCTAAACCCGGACGAGTTACTTTTTGCCCCGTTTGTGTCCAACATCAGCGTCGGGCCCTGGAGTTAGGGCGTAGGGACCACCCGTTGAGAGTCAAACGTGGGATGGAGTTAAAATATAAATGTTCACCCGTTATTGATAAAAACCGAGAAAATTACTTTTTTTACGTAACAAAAATGTTATGGTTTTTATGCGTTTTAGGACAAAAGAATCAAAATGACCTTAAGAACTTTTGACCAAAAAATATCCCGCAATAGCGGCCCCCCGCAATAGCGGCCCTCCGCAATAGCGAACACATTCCTCGTTCACCACTGCTCACATTCCCACCAAGGATGGTATCTGCAACAACACATTTCCACTTGGATAATCATCGGGAAGGCCGAAGGCTCCCTGCAAATCCCATTAGGCGCTATTAGTGCCTTTGTTTGTGTGCAAATAAAGCGTCTCATCCAATTTATCGCTATGAATTGGGATGTCTATTTAGAAATCTAACAAGTCTAATAAGGGGTTCTAGTAGCACAGTGATTAAGACGCTCGCCTTGCGGCTAGCTGATCCAGTGTTCAGTTCTGCACGGATCCTAGAGTTGCATCCTTGGGCAAGGTGCTGAGTCTGACACTGCCTCTCCTACCCGGGAGTGAAACCGGGTAGTGGGCGCTGCGCAGTGGCGACTGGGGGTGATAGCCCCCAAAGCAATTTATCGTGTATTTGAGCAGGCAATAAAATGCTGCTGCAATTTTTGCATTGAGAACTTTGATGAGCAACCTAGATTTACAATTAATTAAACAGTCATGAATAATCTTCGCAAGTAGATGCTCTGAGACCCACCATTTGTCATATTCATTGTCTTCATCATATTAAGTCTTGTCGCCATTCATTCAAACACTAATCTATCTTTGGCGTGATTTATGAGCAAAGGATTGGTACATCCATTTGAGACTACTATATAATGTTTATATCAAAGTATTACCTCTACAATTCGCAGATAAAGAAAGATAACATAAATGAAACCACGCTGTGTAGTTTGAACTATAAGACTACAGCGCTCGCATCAATGTATCAACATGGAAATAAATAAATTGTGGTTATCTATTCCACAAATCTATTCGATTAAATGTCTAGTCTCTCAGCGTTTGAATGATCTTTAAGATAAAAGGACTCACATTGATGTCATCCAACGTCGAAGAGCTGTTTCTCTCTTTTCAGTCTCACAAACCAAGAGAGCATTGCTGAACAAAACTGTCTTGGATGACCATCGTTATCAGTGATACAGCATCATCAACGTCAGCTGTTTGACAGTTCAACATCCACGTCGCACTGGACACTTATCGAAGTAGGCCGCAACAAACGTCGACCTACAGACAACACTCATGCACAGTCCTGTAGTTGTTTCAATGGACACGTTCGAACTTTGACAATACGTGCTGGTTTACCCGTACTCAAGGATTATGTTACAGTTGGCAATGGCCTTTGGCATGCATACACACATACTAAAATAGGTTTATTTTATGTCATCAATAAAAAGACTAAGCAAATAAGGGTTATCATAGCGGCAGGGTTTAGGTACAGATACATGGTAATGAATAACTTCTGTTACCAGACCTCCCAGACCCTGCAGCAACATTTACAGATACATGAGCATGTCCTGCTTTAGACAATGAATGAACGAAGCGGTGGAGTTTTAAAGCTTATCTGCCTTTGTAGGCTATGTAAGGTCAGTGATCCAGAAATCACTTGAAGTGATGAGAGTGATTGTAAATCACGTCTCGACTTTTCTAGTTTCACAAATCTTGTAGGGAGACGCGGTGAGTCTATTCTTACCTCCAACAGACAGGGGAGCCGGCGTAGAGAGCATCTTCTTTTAGATAAACGGTGTGTTGTTTTGTCCCGGATCTCTCTCTCTCTCTCTCTCTCTCTCTCTCTCTCTCTCGCTCGCTCGCTCGCTC
>JAWQFJ010002258.1:77731-155231 GCA_034096865.1 Theodoxus fluviatilis
GAACTTCTTCTCGTTTTAAATGTCTTTACGTAACTTAATGGACTTTAACTGCTGAAGTGTTTGTCTTGTTAACGTAACCTTTCACTTAAAATTGAATGGTATGTACGTGCACATGATGCTCAAGTCAGTTCAAGTCTGAGCGTGCGTGTTAAAAACAGGCTTAATACGAAATGAGTTAATCTTGATACGACTGGTAGATATCTGGGGGGTTTTCATGTGTGGATGAATGCTCGAAATCTCGAAAAGAAAATCGCATGCTGACGGTCTTCATGGTCAGCGAAATGCGCTGATGCTTCTTTATTAGACTACAAGTAGCATATCAAAAGGAGTTAAGAATTCACATAAACACATATGCAAGAGTACACTGTTTTGCATAAATAATTATAATATGCTTCAGTCGATTATTACACAGTAATTTGTTGTTATTTCTATGAATAAAAGTCTTGCATAAAGCAATGTTTAATCACAAATTATATTATCAGCGATGCAAAAGAAAGTATAATGTTCGTGTAGTGTACGACGTTTGTGAGATTATATTACAGTTTTAAATCAAGTCTGTTTATGTGCATATTGCGTGTGCGTGCATACCTATGTGATTGTGTGTGTTTTTGCATGCGTGCTTGTGTGTATATCTGCCTGTCTGTGGGTCTCTGTCCATCGGGGGTAGGGTGAGTAGGGAGTAGGGCAGGGGTCTGCCGCTCTCGCTCTCTCTCTCTCTCTCTCTCTCTCTCTCTCTCTCTCTCTCTTTCTCTCTCTCTCTCACTCTCACTCTCTCTTTCTTTCTCTTTTTCTTTCTTTCTCTTTCTCTTTTGCTCTCTATCTCTTTGTCTTTTCTCTTTCTTTCTCTTTTTCTATCTCTTTCTTTCTCTTTCTCTCTCGATCTCTTTCTCTCTTTCTATCTCTTTCTCTCTTTTCTCTCTCTTTCTCTCTTTTCTCTCTTTCTCTCTTTTCTCTCTCTTTCTCTCTTTTCTCTCTCTTTCTCTCTCACACGACGCTGTGAAAATTGCGTCAACCAAAGTTTTCCATTTGTAATGTTGTGATGGGCGGGTTGCCTGAGCAAATAAACCTATTCGTTCGTTCGTTCTCTCTCTTTCTTTTTCCCCCATCTCTCTGTCTTTCTCTCTCTGTCTTTCTCTCTCTCTCTCTCTCTCTCTCTCTCTCTCTCTCTCTCACTCCCTCTCCCTCCACTCACACCCATCCCACCCACACCCCACATTCAACGGAGCAAAACGAATTCTACATTGACTAGTTGATTTACTCCGGAGTCGTTGACTTGTAATGTACGTGCACTGTACACTTGTAATGTACGTGCACTGTACACTTGTAATGTACGTGCACTGTACACTTGTAATGTACGTTCACTATACACTTGTAATGTACGTGCACTGTACACTTGTAATGTACGTGCACTGTACACTTGTAATGTACGTGCACTGTACACTTGTAATGTACGTGCACTGTACACTTGTAGTGTACGTGCACTGTACACTTGTAATGTACGTGCACAGTACACTTGAAATGTACGTGCACTGCACACTTGTAATGTACGTGCACTGCACACTTGTAACGTACGTGCACTGCACACTTGTAATGTACGTGCACTGCACACTTGTAATGTACGTGCACTGCACACTTGTAATGTACGTGCACAGTACACTTGAAAAGTACGTGCACTGTACACTTGTAATGTACGTGCACTGCACACTTGTAACGTACGTGCACTGTACACTTGTAACGTACGTGCACTGTACACTTGAAATGTACGTGCACTGCACACTTGTAACGTACGTGCACTGCACACTTGTAATGTACGTGCACTGCACACTTGTAACGTACGTGCACTGTACGCTTGTAACGTACGTGCACTGTACACTTGAAATGTACGTGCACACTACACTTGTAATGTACGTGCACTGTACACTTGAAACGTACGTGCACTGTACACTTGTAATGTACGTGCACAGTACACTTGAAATATACGTGCACTGTAGACTTGTAATGTACGTGCACTGTAGACTTGTATTGTACGTGCACTGTAGACTTAAAATGTACGTGCACTGTAGACTTGTAATGTACGTGCACAGTGCACTTGTAATGTACGTGCACAGTACACTTGTAATGTACGTGCACTGTACACTTGTAATGTACGTGCACTGTACACTTGTAATGAACGTGCACTGTACACTTGTAATGTACGTGCACTGTACACTTGTAATGTACGTGCACTGTGCACTTGTAATGTACGTGCACTGTACACTTGAAATGTACGTGCACTGTACACTTGTAATGTACGTGCACTGTACACTTGTAATGTACGTGCACTGTACACTTGTAATGTACGTGCACTGTAGACTTGTAATGTACGTGCACTGTAGACTTGTAATGTACGTGCACTGTAGACGTGTAATGTACGTGCACTGTACACTTGAAATGTACGTGCACTGTACACTTGTAATGTACGTGCACTGCACACTTGAAATGTACGTGCACTGTACACTTGTAATGTACGTGCACTGTAGACTTGTAATGTACGTGCACTGTACACTTGTAATGTACGTGCACTGTAGACTTGTAATCTACGTGCACTGTACACTTGTAATGTACGTGCACTGTAGACTTGTAATGTACGTGCACTGTAGACTTGTATTGTACGTGCACTGTAGACTTAAAATGTACGTGCACTGTAGACTTGTAATGTACGTGCACAGTGCACTTGTAATGTACGTGCACAGTACACTTGTAATGTACGTGCACTGTACACTTGTAATGTACGTGCACTGTATACTTGTAATGAACGTGCACTGTACACTTGTAATGTACGTGCACTGTACACTTGTAATGTACGTGCACTGTGCACTTGTAATGTACGTGCACTGTACACTTGAAATGTACGTGCACTGTACACTTGTAATGTACGTGCACTGTACACTTGAAATGTACGTGCACTGTACACTTGTAATGTACGTGCACTGTACACTTGTAATGTACGTGCACTGTACACTTGTAATGTACGTGCACTGTACACTTGTAATGTACGTGCACTGTACACTTGTAATGTACGTGCACTGTACACTTGAAAGGCGCCGATAGCTTAATAAACAAAATTATTCTTTAGTTCGTATTTTCGCTCTCCATAGCCGTTAACAAATACGTTATTTAACACATCTGATCATGGGTTTAGACCAGTTCTTGTTCATACGGAAGCCCAGAAAAAAATCTAATTTGTCAAAAAAAACTTCTTTAACGTCGTCCCAGTCATCTCTTTGGATGTAAGGTGGATCATGGAAACATCTGTTTTCTTAGTGTCATATAAATGTAAATATACATTTTAATGAATTCTCTGGAAGAGAAGCTGTTTATTATGCATAGTATCGTCTCTTTTGTTCTCGAGTTCGTAAATATATATGAGATTCCTGGCAGCTGTTAATTTAAAAAGGTGCGAATGTATTTCTTGAACAATGCAATAGAAAATGACCACAATCATGTAAGCTTGGCATCATTAAAGTTTTAAAGCCATTTGGAGTAGGTGTCTGTTTTTGTATGATTGCGATGTTGCAGTCACGTTTCCGAATGCAATTGGTTTCCTCTTTTTCTTCGCCAAAAACTCTCTTATTGTGTCTCGAGCTGTTTCCTGCTTCAGACTTGGCCATTTTCTGCAGTGGCGTGCGTTTCACTCCCTACTGGGGAAACTGACTCTAAAATATTCACACTGAATGAACTTCCCGAGGGCACTAGCAGTCCTGCGGACGTTTCAAGGTTCCACGGGGAAAAACCCTTCCTTTTCCCAGACGTTTCTTTCGTGATATAAAAATATTTTTAGTGACGTGGTTGGCATTCGCTTTTAGTGTTTCAGTGGACAGTGTTTGTGTGAATGCCATTTATTGTGCACGTGTGTCTTTTTACAAGCCTTCCTAACATATTCAATTGGTCAGCGATGTCGTGTAGAGCAGAGTTTAGTGTGGCATTCTTACTTACTTGTGAGGGGTTTCTTAATTTGTCTACAAAGCATTTTCGTGATGGAGCTGTTATGGAAGTTAATAGACCTCCTCGGGGAGATTGTACTTTTACTGGTAAATTGTTTACAACCACTTCGGAATATGTACATCGAAAACGTCTCTTGTCTTACAACACAAGGACAACAACGACGACAAAAGCGACGACAACAGCAACAAAAATAGCAGCAAAAAAAATGAACCTCAAGAATACATGTTGCAGAAACAAATTTCTCAATTATCTTTGGAACGACAAAGCGACTTCAGATGAGTACGCGGCGGTTGTCTCGACGTAGCACATGCAATGAATGGCTTCCGTGGAACACAGTACATACCACAATGTGACAGCGTAATGCGACGTTGTGCATGCAATGGATGGCTTCCGTGGAACACAGTACATACCACAATGTGACAGCGTAATGCAACGTAGCATAATGACACGACGAAGCGTAATCTTGGAGCGTGACATGGAAATCTTCGGGGGTGGTAAGTACTTGGCAAACATATGTTCTCTCGCCCTCCTCCTCCCCCTGTATGTCTGTCTGTCTGTCTGTGTGTCTGTCTGTGTGTCTGTCTGTCCGTCCGTCCGTCCGTCCGTCCGTCCGTCGGTCTGTCTCTCTCTCTCTCTG
The DNA here is from genome assembly GCA_034096865.1 of Theodoxus fluviatilis. Taxonomy (NCBI): domain Eukaryota; kingdom Metazoa; phylum Mollusca; class Gastropoda; order Cycloneritida; family Neritidae; genus Theodoxus; species Theodoxus fluviatilis. Next base: position 82,353 of record JAWQFJ010002258.1, read on the forward strand.
TCTGTCTCTCTCTCTGGCTGTCTCTCTCTCTCTGTCTGTTTCTCTGTTTGTCTCTCTGTCTGTCTGTCTCTTTCTCTCTTGTCTGTCTCTTTTTGTCTCTCTCTCTCTTTCTCTCTCTTTCTGTCTCCGTCTCTCTCTTTCTCTGTCTCCCTTTGTCTCTCCCTCTCTCTCTGTCTCTGTCTATCTGTCTGTCTGTCTGTCTGTTTGTCTGTCTGTCTGTCTGTCTGTCTGTCTGTCTGTTTCTCTGTCTATCAGTCTCTCTATCTCTCTCTCTCTCACTGTGTGTCTCTGTCTCTGTCCATCAGCCCGTCCGTCTCTCTCTGTATCTCAATCTCTGTGTCTCTCAGTCTCTCTGTCTCACTGTCTCTGTCTTTCTCGGTCTCTGCCTCTCTCTGTCTCTCTCTCTCTCTATTTCTCTTTCTCTCTCTCTCTCTCTCTCTCTCGCTCACTCGCTCGCTCGCTCCGTCTCACTATGTCTGTATGTATGTCTGTTCTGCCTGTCTGTCATCTCTGTCTCTGTCTCTGTCTGTCTCTGTCTCGGTCTGTCGTTGTCTCTGTGTCAGTGGCTGGCTTGCTGTGTCTGTGCCTCTGTGTCTGTCTCTGTCTTTATCTGTCTTGTCTCTCTGTGCATGTCTGTATGTCTGTCTGTCTGTCTGTCTGTCTGTCTGTCTGTCTGTCTGTCTGTCTGTCTGTCTGTCTGTCTGTCTGTCTGTCTGTCTGTCTCTCTGTCTGTCTGTCTCTCTGTCTGTCTGTCTCTCTGTCTGTCTCTCTGTCTCTATGTCTGTCTGTCTGTATGTCTGTTTCTCTCTCTTTCTAAAACATTGGCTTCATTGCTGCATTCGATGTATCTGAACCGACGTCCAGACGCTGGAGGTCCCAAGTTACGATTCTGATTGTCATGGGTATGAGAATCTCCAGTTCCAAAGTGAGGCTGTCTGGCTTATCTGTATAGAACACAAGAGAAACTCTATACTGTGCCTGTCTAAGGAGCAACGACTAAACTTCTCTCAGAGGCCATAATACAGAAATGATTCATTTCCGGCTTATGTATGTCGTATGCTTGCATGGTTGTGGAGCCCAGATAAGGGACTATCAGTCTTGGGTTACCCTACAGACCTCAGTTTTAGCATATCAGTGCCTTCCCTACGTTGGGAGAGGAATCAGGAGCTTTCAGACGAAGCCTTTGCCTTTAAATTGTACTCACAGGCTTAACCTGTTTGCTTCTTTAGGACCTGGTGGCAGCTGTCTTGTTTGGTGGTCACACTGAAGACAACAATGTTAGACATCGCCAAAATTACGAGCTCCGTGACCTAGTGACTGACATTCCTAATGCCGTGTGCACACTGGTGATGCGATTCCCGGGTGTAACAAGCACGGTTCGCTGCATTCAATGCCACTGGTCTTGTGGCGACCAGGATAGAAAGTCCTTAATACAATTTGCGATTTTACATATTTTTGGGTGTAAATCACAGTGCAAGGGATATCATTTATAATAGCAAAATGATATCAAATTGAGTTTTGCCCATACTTTCCAGCACATAATAACAAGGATATTTTCTTTCGAGAGCTTGATCTTGATAATGCACTCTTAACCTGACCATTGCCAAAAATGCTACGATTTTGCCACTAGCGCCACTAACGCCCGGCGCCAATGTGACCAGACCTTGAGACTGATTATCGTTGACTCTGCAGTCTGTTATAGGAAGCCCAGCACTGTCTCGGAAATGAGGCTGCCCGCTAGTCTGGCTCGCGCTGGTCAGAGAGGAGGCAGGCCCCATCCCGTGAGAGTCGAACAAATGATCGCATGCTCTCTAAACATCATGGGAAATAAGACCAATTTCCATTCTTCATGTCCTCTTGTAATAGGCGGAGTGATTTGCTGCAAATATAGCTGATATTGATTCACTCTGGCTGACTGGGTGCTTTTGGCCATCGCTGTTGCGTCTATGGAACGCGACCGTCGCCAGGGGGTACGCCGCTTTGGGACAGTAAGATGTGCCTACTGCATCCAAACTGCCCATGTGCCCCAGGATAGGCAGTTAGGGATAGGGTAGAACGGATCAGATGGGAGTGAGGCTTTGTTGACAATGGAAAAGAGAAGAAAAAGAGTGGCCAGGGACTGTGGGTTTGAGATCATCTGCATTCAAACTGCCCACCCCCTGTAGGTTGGGCGAAGATTATGGATTAAGGGTGGCAGGAGAGAATAGAGCTAAAAGGTATATTTTATATGTCCAGCATTCCTATCTATACCCTGACTTGACCAGGCATAGTGGGTTTGTGGATACTGAAAGAAAAGGGTGGAAGGAGGGGATTGGTGGACAGGTGGGGAGGGGGGGAAGGGGTGAGTGGGGAGGGAAAGGTTAGGATGGATTGACAGAAAAGGGAAGGGATCTGAGTAAAGATAAAGAATACTGTGGGGTCCATCTGCTGTCGTTTAACCTGCCAAGGTCTGGGTGAGGGGAGGGCTTGGGCCAGTTCGAGGACAGTAGGGGGGTAAGAGAGAGTATGGGGAGTCAATGAGATCTGGGCGAAGGCCAAGCATGGGAAGTCGGGCAAGAAGTCTTTGGTTTGTCTGGACGCTCCCCCTGGCGCCCGATGGAGGGATGACTGTCTGGTCCGGTGGGGTAGGGCGTGACTCCCCTTGGGTGACCAAAGTTTGGTCGTGATGTATGGTGAAAATTGACAGCTCGCCATATAATATTTGCCCTTCTTGTTTGTTTAATCTGTCTAATTGGAATCGACACTATGATAGGGTCAAGCTCTTGCAACAAGATAGCTTTCCCGAGTATCTATATGCACTTGGATTATAAGTTGATTATGGATAGGCAGGATTTAGCTATGAATATGGACATTTGGATCGAATTATTAACGTTGAACTGCACAATAAACAAAATCAAATACGGAAGAATTTTTCACATCATATTTGACATGAACATCTTGTATGTGTACATGTATATGGAACTCTTTCAGCAAAATTATTTTTCAATTAGAACAGTGATCATTACAATTGTGCTACTTGTCATTTAATTAAAATTCAACAATTCTACCTTATCGTGGAAAGTGCATTTCGTTAATTCAGGAAATGAACACATTTGTCACTGCTGGAAATGATGAAAAGGGGTATGCATGTCACGCCAACACGATCGCTTCTTCAGACTGTAAATTAGTGTTGATTAGATGGATGGAGGAGATCTTACAGCTTTTCAGCATTAATAGCCCATTTCAGGCCCTGAAAATCTTAATTAAATCTCCACTTCCCTAGTCATTTGACTCTGACGAATGACGGAGGGAGGCGCGGTGGGTCTATTCTTACCCCCATCCTACTGAGGCCCAGTGTGTCGAGCATGTGATAATGTAAGCAAGAAATGTAAAAACATATTACACATGTAAATACGCTGCAATTGATTTCTGCTTTCTTTTCTCCGCGTGAACAAAGGTCATGTTACTTACTCTTCCTTTAAGAAGGAGGAGGAGGAGGAGGAGAAAAAGAAAATAAATTGCGTTAATGACAAGCAAACCAAATAAAGGGAAATAACTTCCGACACTAAGTCCACTTAGCTGTCAGTAGTGCACACAATAATTTGTGTAGAGACCAGAGGAAAAAAGTTACGTCCGCTGGAAATGATTTGACGATAACTTCCTTTGTTCACATACGCACTAAACTTTGAACAAAACTGTTGAGCTGTTTGACTATTTGCCTGTCTTTGAAGAACATTTCTAGATAAGTAGAAAAGACAAATACTTATTCAGACATAGCTAATCTATTTGTGAATTCCTGTTGGAGTGGAAAATGCCATTCTTAGTACTTTGTGTAAAATTTGAACAAAAATTTAATTATGTTTCAGGGTTCCAGTTCAAGCTCTGCAGAGGAGGAAACGGTCATCCATGGCCTTGATGTACACCTCGCATCAGATTGCCTGAGATTCTAGGAGACCGTGCTGGAGGTAAAAGGACACCCGATCCATACGTGAGTCTTGATTTTCTTCCCTCTCTCTCTCTCTCTCTCTCTCTCTCTCTCTCTCTCTCTTTCTCTCTCTCTCTCTCTCTCTCTTTCTCTCTCTCTCTTCTCTCTCTCTCTCTCTCTCTCTCTCTCTCTCTCTCTTCTCTCTCTCTCTCTCTCTCTCTCTCTCTCTCTCTCTGTGTGTGCGCGCGTGTGTGTTTGTACATGTATTTGCGTGGTGTGTAAGGTTTTGTGTTGGTGTGGCGTGTGTATATGTGCGTATGTGGTGTGTGTACACGTGTGTTTGTGTGAGATGTATTTGTGTGTATGTGTGTGTATGTGTTAGTGCATGCGTGCGTGCATGCATGCATACATGAATGAGTGTGGGTGTTCGCGTGTGTGTGTGTGTGTGTGTGTGTGTGTGTGTGTGTGTGTGTGCATGTGTGTCTGTGTGTGCGTGTGTGTCAAGCCCGACCAGCTCGTTTTACTGAAAGGTCAAAGGTCTAGGGGAATTCACTCGATCCACTTGTGACACTCTCACACAGTCATTCCATCAAAGACAAACACGAGACAAAGACGGTGAGATCATAGGTCAAATTGTCAAAATATTTTAATTACCATGCCAGGGTGATGGAGGAATGAATCAACGTTACCGCGAGGGATAAATCAAGCAACAGCAACAATACTCATAATCATAAGCATAATCATAATCATATAGGAGAACGAATGGCCTGCCAGCCAATCGAAAGTAACTTATCCGACAGTCTCCTTCACTCTTGTCTCGGCTGCTGCTGCTCTTGAAGGAGCTGCGTGTCAATCGTGGTTCAACCGCTCAGACTTCACGAGGGCCCCTGCCCTTGGCAATCTTCGTCGCAGTGGTTCTTGATGCACCGGAGGGAAAAGTAGGGGAGGAGGGGAAGGGGAAATAATTGCATTCGATCACAAGCACAACCATTGCAAGCCAATTGTATTCTTTCAAAGAATCTTCTGCCTTTTCTCTCAGTCGTCGGTATTCGTTCTGAACGGACTGCTTCGGGTGTCGCAAGCGCGTCTTCACTAGGAGATGGACACGGGCGTTGCAAGCGCGTCTTCACTCAGAGATGGCCACGGGCGTTGCAAGCGTGTCTTCACTTGAAGATGGACACGGGCGCTGCAAGCGTGTCTTCACTCAGAGATGGACACAGGCGTTGCAGGCGTGGTATCTCCTCTCAACGTGGAGTGAAGGGAGGAAGGTTGACATAATATTTTGGCGCGGAGAGTGACGCAACCATCGGCGTCTCTTCTGGAGTGACGAAGGATGACACAACTTCTGGCGCGGAGAGTGGTGCAATCCTCGGAGCGGCGTTAGGTCTTGATGTTCGTCGTCGGCGCTGGCGCTGGTTTGTAGGCATATTTATACTTTCTGCATGGACGCGATCGAACTCGGTCATTTTCCAGCCAATCGCAGGACCCCCATATAAGACAAGGCCCCTCCCTCGTCAAGTCTCCAGTAGCGTTCTTCCTTCCAACCAATGGAAAACACTTTCCCGCGAACACGGGCATGGAAACTTTCAACTAAGCTACGGCTGGCGGAGCCATGATATTTTGCTATCATCTACGGCCGGCGGAGCCATAATAAGTAAATAACTTAATCCAAAGGGGGAAGGGGGTGATCTCACCACAGTGTGTATGTGTGTCTATGTGTGTGTGTGTGCATGTGTGGCTATGTGTGTGTGCGTGTGTGGCTATGTGTGTGTGTGCGTGTGTGCGTGTGTGCGTGTATGTGTGTATGCGTGTGTGCGTGTGTGTGTGTATGTGTGTGAGTGATAGACATCCGATGGTAAAAAGTGGCTGCCGACCACAGTTCCTCGAGAGGAACAAGCTAGAACAAATTAAAACGTCAAGGAATAGTTTTTTCTTGCCAAGTCATCAAAGGAAGTATGTGGGAATAAGCACGTTACACTGTTTGTTAATTTCGACACATTTGTCTGCCTTCTATCCCACAAGTTCTGTGTGTCTGAGCTTAGGCGGCAGTCTCATCTTTGTTGCCAATGACGTACAGACGGACCACAATGTCATCGTCCTCGCTGGATAGAAACAACATCTTCTCTCCTCAGGGTCGTGCTTTCATTGCAAGCATGAGTTTATCGAACGACTGCTGAATGGCTTATTCCGCGATAAGAAAATCGCCTTTTCGTTTAATACTTCGACATCCTGCCTTCTTTGGGGTTTTATCTTAATGTTCCACTGATGTCGCAATCAACGAAACCGAAGAAAAAGGTCCTACAATACCATACTGCTTTATCTCTCCTTCGCAGAAGGAGAAACTCCAAACCGCGGACGTTTGCAACTTGTCCATACCTTAAGGCCTCCTCACATGTTGCAAGTTTTGCTGAAAGACTACGGAATTTTCTTGTGTCCGGTAAAACGTTAGAGGAGGACTGGGGTGAGATTTACATAAAGAATTACATACGAGGGCATTGGCCAGAAAACAAACCTGAGTGAATTGCGAGGTAGTCGACAACTATACCCACTAGCCCATGTATATTGTACTGAAATGAGTGTGCATTCAGCGTGGCTGAGACTAGTCAATAGTCAATACTATATCTCTGTGTTCAGAATGATGAGTGTGTTGATAGATGTCTTCCCAACTTCCCCGTAAAATCGTGCTCATAGTGATATTGTGGTATTTCTGTCCATTTACAATTCACCAACCAACTTGTTCCCCCAAAACAAAGCAAGAAAAACGTCTTATGGTTTGAAATTGCATCTCATATCCGTTATTAACTCCGCTCTGCCCAGTCATGAAACACGGGGCTGGTGGTGTATTTTCTTCGAATTCGATCGCGTCAGCTGCGCTCCTTGTGATGTCAACAGGTTTTTCGCAATAAACTGCACACATTAGAAAGGTACAGCGATGAAGAGCAGTACAAGAAAGTCATATGAAGGCGTCGAGACAGCCTACAAGTGACGGGTAAAGCAGCAGAAGCCACAGAAAATTCGAACTGAGCGTGGCGAGGCCGCCATTTGGACATTGCTGGACATATGGTCCACCCCTACATCACAAGCAGGAACCCATCTGATTGGATGTTCGAGGGAGTGTTCAAGGTAGTGTCCGACGGACAAGAAAAACAGTGCGTGTTTCTGTTGGGCGGACACTCGACAGAACATTGCTTTGGGACTTGCGAGCGCCACATTTCATATGGAAATAGCATAGTCGGCAGAACGTTGCCACATCTGAGCACGCCCGAAACATTGTTTTCCCACTTGCGAGCGCCACATTTCCTATGGAAACAGCATAGTCGCAACAAACGAGTCCTCGTGTGAGGAGGCCTTTAATTCTGAGCTACTGTAAGTTACACCAAGAAACCGATTTTGTTATTATTATTCCGTGTGTCTCGGTATCGAGACAGGCAACCACAATTTCAATGTATTCTCGTCGTTCCATTGTTGTTGCTGTTGGTGATGTGGTGGTCGTGCTGGACGCCCCCACTAGCGATGCAGCGGTGGCTGCGGTAACAGTGATGGTGGCGCGATGGTGGTGCGGTGGTGGTGTGATGGTGTTTTATTGTGGTGATGGTTGTGGTTGTGTCATGGAAGCTGTGGTTTTGGTGGTGGTAAACATATATGTGGATGTGTGACTTTCCACCAGGACGCATCTGTCTGCAGCGAGGTCCGAGCGTGTCTGGATCTTTCTCGCGTTGCCTTGTCTTGGACACGATCTCGGATGAACTCTTGAATCCTGCTGCCGGCCCGAAGCTACGTCGTTTTTCTTCCTGCGACAGCGTAGTACTTTGGCTGACCTCTCGAAACTCACTAAAAGTTATGTGCACTTTACCATAAAGGAGTCATCGAGAGTATTCGTACAATAGGCACTTTTTTTTCTTCAAATAACGTTTTAGTTTTGTGATCAATTGACCTGGTATCTTTCGGGTTTTTTCTTTCTTTCTTTCTTTGGTAAAGTGTTGCAGGAATTCATGCAGTATTTCGAAATAAATGTGTTGTCACATGCTGTGCACGTGGTTACTTTTAGCGTAGATTAGGAAAGCGAAAAAATGCGTCAGAAAGAAAAGAATACTGCTCTTTATTAGAATAAATTAATCATACACAACATGCATGTCTCATGCGACTCCGGTCAAGGCCGTAGAAAGAGTTCTCATTTTTAGTTTCAAAAATAGGTCTCGACGTTACCTTGGTAACGACACGGGGCTTGATCATACGATCTTGTATGTGATCTCGGATTTGAAAAAGAACATGGGTAAATTCGAATATATGAAATGATTTCATTTTTAATGCACTCTTTTAAATATACCATTTTCACAAAAAGCATATTTTCCATTAGCAAAAAATAGCGTTTAATGTTGGACAAGTATTGATATATCGGGAAAGCCACTGTTATATTTTGGTAAATTAATAATAAACTACTACTTTCGCAAAAGCTCTTTTTGGTTAGAAAAAATGAGGTCATACAGATGGTAAAGTGCGTCTATTTAACAACATATCAACTGTTTTGTACCGAATTTAGCTTCCAATGACGCAAAGCAAAGCGAGGTTCTGTGTTCGGTCACCTGTTTGCCTCGCATTCAAATCGATCCTGATACACTACATTGTTGCTGTGTTTTATTTTTCACCCGTTACCAGCAGTCTATATGCTGCAGAGAGTTCCATGCTGACGCTTTTGAACGAAAACCGAAAGCTGCCGGCGACCTTGAGGGCTGTTTTAACTGAGCAATACTTACGCCTACTTCAACGTAGTAGCAGTCTTATCTAACCAATCAGGACGCAGAACTACTTCTCTGTAGTAGCAGTCTTATCTAACCAATCAGGATGCAGAACTAAATCGCCGTAGTAGCAGTCTTATCTAACCAATCAGGACGCAGAACTACATCGCCGTAGTAGCAGTCTTATCTAACCAATCAGGATGCAGAACTAAATCGCCGTAGTAGCAGTCTTATTTAACCAATCAGGACGCAGAACTAAATCGCCGTAGTAGCAGTCTTATCTAACCAATCAGGACGCAGAACTAAATCGCCGTAGTAGCAGTCTTATCTAACCAATCAGGACGCAGATCTAGTTCTCTGTAGTAGCAGTCTTATCTAACCAATCAGGACGCAGAACTACATCAAAATAGGCTGAAACGTTGCTCAGTTAAAACAGGCTTTCAACATTGTACCTTTTTTCAGTGGTATGTACATGATACTATACTGCAGCTCTTTCTAATGCGTCATTCCATAGAGAGTATGCGGCTTCTTGAAAGATATTTATACCCCCAATTTTGCAATGATAGTCCATGCTGAACGAATTTTTCGCTGTGTTTGCTTTTCGATTGTTAGAACCAGCACTTGTGCACGTGTAAACATACCTCTGAAAAATGCTCTGTCTGCAGAAGCTATAGTTCAGGGGGGTCAGGTCAATAATGGAACGTCGCTCATCCTTATCGACTGGGATCCAATATATTTCCAGCCCTGAATTTGTCTGTCAAGTTAGGCAAATATAATGTGACAGCAAGATTTTCTCGGAAGAGACCTACGTTAACCAAGTGCCTATCGGTCGTCACAAAACGCTGATGGCCCAGTATCGTGGAACGCTTTAAAGGTGTACAACGCTTTCTTGTGATATATCACTCGATGCGTATGCGAAAGGATTAGAAAACATTCCCAAAGGAACTACGATAACACAGAATTTGTAGTCGTCGAAGAGGTTGCAAGAACTGGAGTCCATGGATCAAACATATACAGGCACCTCGTGCCAAGTTGTGGAACATTAGAGAAAGTGAATGCAGAAAGTGAATGCTCTGCACGCACTTCCATTGAAGCGAAGGAGTTTGTCCATGAAGCACGAAACCAAACCTCACAGGGTAAGTTACCTGTTTATGTTTTGATTCTTCAACTCAGTTTATCTCTATTCCACTTGTCAGTCTTAAACACATTTTTTTCTAACGTGATAAATGATTTCACGGAGAAATTTATGTACGGTTCCGCAAGTTACATTTGGCGCCTGGTAGCGCGCTGATGTGGAAAATACGAGACATTTTGAGCTTTTGGAATGCAAATGCTTGTCACATGACATGTAGCTTAATTCTTGCCTCGTTTTCAACTATTAAGCTCCTTGGGAGAGTACACAGTTTTGAGAGTAAAGGTAAAGGTGTGATTTTATATAGCGACTTTCCACCATTGATCGGTGCTCAAACCGCTTTACACTTTACCCCCTGATCACTGGGCATCTTGATCAATCCTCACTGGTACCTCACAACAAGCATAGTGACAGACATTTAAGACGCACACAGTCAGGTACCAGCACCAACTCCGCTCCCTGGGGAGTATTCCAACCCAATGCTGGCACTACATTTTGCCAACATTGCCCTCACATGTACCCGGTTTTACTCCTGGGTGGGGAGAAGCAATGCAAGTTAAGCATCTTGCTGAAGGATGCAACTCTGGGAACCGCGCAGCTTCGAACGCCGTACCCACTGGCTGCAAGCGACTGTAGGTCCAGAGCGCTAAACACTCGGCCACAGAGCCATAATTCACATCCAAATGTTGACTTCTAGGCCATCGTCAACGATTCCGATCCAGATTTCCTTGACGGCTACGATGGTTTATGGATGCAGGCTTTTGAACAAATCTCTGCTAGCTAACACAAACAGAGGAAGCCATTTTGAGCCTATGCTTGTTGGTCTTTCACCGAGGGTTTACATCTTCTGTCTGCCAAGATAAAATGAACGAAGGGTCTTTGACATATCTAGTTTGCTTCTCTTGTGATAATGCCAATAGCATGCTTTCCCTTTTCTAGCCACGCAATGCCTACCCTCTGGACTCTGTTTTCGTACCTGCTGTTGGCTGTGAGGGAAGGTCCATTTAAAGTCCGTTGCTTTTGAGTGTAGTTATATAACATGCGCACTTTCAGCATTTATGCGAACCATCTTTCGGAAACCCTAGCATAACATACAGCTTCGTTGTATCGACAGATGCACATCGTTTTCTGCAGTTTTTTGCATCGTTCTCCGCCCAAAAGGATGTTGTGGGCATAATGATGTCTCCACTCTACTACATATATTCATTTAGCTTGTATCTTCATGGAAGGCAGAAACCGGGCAAAGTTGATAGATTATTAACTCTGCTTGAGAGTGAAGATTGACATAGTATGCGTAGACAAAGCACGGCCGTCCTGTACTTCACGCCTGGAAGAAAACTGTAATGCATCAATTTACACACTTTGTTTTTTGCCTCAAGACCAAAGGTAAAAGCACCGGAATGAAATGGATGCGATAATATGCTTTTTAAGAGTTAGGCTTTTCTATTAAAGGAACGTGATATCCCTGTAAACTGAGGACCAAAAAGAAAACGTACCAGATAAAAGCTATGGGGAGTTACAATGAATTTCTACTCTCCCATGCAAACCAGTGCTGGCGTAAATATCAGTAGGGAAAATTATCGGCTTAAGATTCTTCACCCTGATTATTGCATGGCGATTCTTTGCGGCCAAGGATCGACATAGTGTGCACATTATTTATAGGCACATTAGAGATATCTTTTTTCGAATTGGCAGTGCCACGTTGACATCAGTTATCTCTCTCCAAAGTATACGCCCGTCTCTTCACCCCCTCTTCAGAATCTTGGTAGGCTGCTACAAGGAGCGGAAAACCCTCTTTCACTATCTTTCTTTGTTTCTATCTCGTCTGTCTTTGTTTTCACTGCTACATTTTCTTTTCAACCGTTGGCTAACCGCTGGAAGCTATTCTGGGCCATATTTGAGTGAGTGCAGTTGACAGAGAGAGCAGACAGCCTTGATGCTCTGCTCCAGCTGCAAGTTCCAGTAGCACTGGCTGCCCCAACTCCGCTCTGCGCCCTATATCGGTGTGGGGTGCTGGTGATGGCTGGCACTGAAAAAGCGATTAGACCCCCAGCAGATTCGGGGAACTTAGGGATGAAGGATGGGGCCCTGCAGCTGAATCTATTAGGGTCTGCAACGAAGCTGGTAATCAGGAGTAGCTGCGTGCTCTTTCGCGCAGAGAAACCAAAAAGTGGTTTCTAGGGTAGGCCTAGTGACTCCCGGTCAGTACAAATTGGCTTCAGAACGCAGTACCAAGAGGTGTTCATTTTTGGTTTTTAAGCAGATACGTCTGTTGCTTGTTTATTGTCGCAGTATGCAGGCGTGAAGTGACGAAGCTAGGTTCGAGCTTGCAAGCAGATGTAACTAAATATGGCGTGGATCGGTGTAGTGTAGTGCTGTTGAATACTAGGTCTCTCTCGTTCTCAGCATTTCTGCTGCAGGAATGCAGTGCATGATTATTGAACAGAGCTCGCGCAAACTACATTGACTCGTTAAAAATATCATTAAATGCACTCGCATATTCATTGTTGTTGTTGCTGTCCTCCTCATGTTTCCGTGTTCGTCTTTGTTTATCCTTTTTGTTGATGTTACGAATAGACCCATCGTGTCTCCTTACGCGAAACGTAAAAAAATTTAAACTATGGGCATCAAGGCTTGACTCGCTCTTAGTCTCATTTGCTCCAGTTATGTTCTTGTTTTTGGTCTTGACTAGCCGTCATAGGCTAATAAGCAGTAAAGCTCCATTCGTTCGTTCGTTCATTCATTCATTCGTTCCGTCGGTCATTATGTATTTATTAATACATTCGTTTGTTCGTTCATCCCCATTGTCTGCATGTACAGGTCGATGCGTCTGATATCACTCATTAAGACAGTTCTTAACCGGGCATATCTTTGACTGGGCGAACACTTAGCTCAGGAACTTATCCTGAGAGTAGGTAAAGCATATGCGAACAGTTTTCTGTCCGAACTACACAGTTACACGAGAAGCTGTCTAGTATAGTACAACTCTGTAGCCCAACTTTTGACTTGATTCGATTTCGACGCACAACTCAATATTAATAATGTAGCAATATTCATTAACTATTGATGTACTCTACTTTGTGCTTTGAGACATTAATACCGTTATTTAGGTACGGTGCCTATGTTTGTGTGTCAGTAATCCTGAAAATGAGCGTTTTGTGTTCGAGCTGAGGACAATATGGCGGTTTGTGCGCCCTGCCAGAGCAAGCCCTGGGAACACTATGTACACGTCAAACCTTGTTTCAAAGGAAAGTGTTAGTCCGGTTAAAAACGGCCTGTTTAGCGCATATTCCCTTGTACATGCTTGTGTTGTAGTGGCCACACACAGGTTCAACCGTGGGTCCGTTATGCAAGGGGGGAGGGACTTTGTGAGGAGATTGACACCCCACAGGCTGCCACAAGCTCGGGAGGGGAGTTCACGACTACTCTTATTCTCAAAACAAAATAGTTGTACAGGTCTGCATCCCGAAAATCTGCAGGAAAATCCACTGCCGAACACCATCCTGTCTTGAGGCTGACTGGATCAGGAAGGTTTTGGCCCGATGGTGTTGTTAGTTTTGGAAACTTTGGGGCCAAAGCGTCGGCACAGTCTATGTCGTATTCCCCGCCGATTGCTTTGTTTACCTTCAAAGCAATACAGCCCTTGACCCTTTGAATTAGGTCTGCTTTCGTCCCCGACAATGGCTGTTGCATTTCCCGTAGGAACTGCTTCAATTCCGGCACACGCCATCGTTCGAAATTAGCAGTGTCCATTGCCGCCATAGTTACAATAATGCAGTGTACTGACCAAGCAGGCGCGATAACTCTTGCGCTTAGCTTGTCAGGGGAAGCAACAACCCCCGATGCAGACCCTAATAGGGTAGTCTGAGCCAGGAGAGCACCCTGACCAGGCGAGTTCACAAGCACAACATCAGCCACGTGCTCTCAGTAGGGCGCAGTCTGCGAAAGTAGGTTTACTCCTTCATTTCTTCGCCAGGGAACATGGAATTATCATTTTATCAGGGGAAGAAAGGACATACGTTCGTAGTCCCCCTATGCCTCTGTCATCACAAGGTATCTCCTGCTGGTGGGATTTCGTGCTTTTCCCCAGCGGCTCTGATAAGGGCCTTAACAAGCTGCCAAAGACGCTGCGTGGGTGCATCAAGACTACATCGTCGTTCAGACCTGATTTCTGAGCAAAATTCATGTGGGTGCGAATCCTTATTACCCACTGCAGCACTTGCTAGCAGTGTCGCTGAGATTACTTGTAACGGCAACAGTGGCAATGGTTGCAACAGTAGCAGGACTAGCATTAGTAAGAGTCCTCTTCCTCCTCCTCCTCCACCTCCTCCTTCACCTCCTCCTCCTCCTCCTCCTCCTCCTCCTCCTCCTCCTCCTCCTCCTCCTCCTCCTCCTCCTCCTCCTCCTCCTCCTCCTCCTCCTCCTCCTCCTCCTCTCCTCCTCCTCCCTCCCTCCCTCCCTCCCTCCCTCTCCTTCCCTCCCCTCCCCTCCCCTCCCCTCCCCTCCCCTCCCCTCCCCTCCCCTCCCCTCCCCTTCCCTCCCCTCCCCTTCCCTCCCCTCCCCCCCGCCCCGCCCCTCCCCCCCCTCCCTCCCCTCCCCTCCTCTCCCCTCCCCTCCCCTCCCCTCCCCTCCCCTCCCCTCCCTCCCCTCCCCTCCTCCCGTCCCTCTCTCTCCCCTCCCCCTCCCCCTCCCCCTCTCTCTCTCCCTCCCCCTCTCCCTCTCCCTCCCCCCTCCTCCTCCTCCTCCTTCTCCTCCTCCTCCTCCTCCTTCTCCTCCTCCTCCTCCTCCTCCTCCTCCTCCTCCTCCTCCTCCCTCCTCCCTCCCCTCCCCTCCCCTCCCCTCCCCTCCCCTCCCCTCCCCTCCCCTCCCCTCCCTCCCCTCCCCTCCCCTCCCACTCCCCCTTTCCCTCTCCCTCCCTCTCCCCTCCTCCTCCTCCTCCTCCTCCTCCTCCTCCCTCCCCTCCTCCTCCTCCTCCTCTTCCTCCTGCTCCTCCCTCCCTCCCCCCCCTCCTCCTCCTCCTCCTCCTCCTCCCCCTCCTCCCTCCCCCCTCCTCCTCCTCCTCTTCCTCCTGCTCCTCCCCCCCCTCCTCCTCCTCCTCTTCCCCCTCGCGCTGCTGCTTCTGCTCTTGCCATGCACTACATGAAAGTCATTTTTGATAAATAAAAAAGCTTCTCTCCATTTTAGCAGGAACAGAAAATAGTTTGACCTGTAATTCCTTCTCAAAGACAACGGAGTCACTTTCCCTTTCAACCCCTATGAGTGCGGATGAATTCTGGTGTACTCACTACAGGAAAAAGCATGTTTCGGGTCTCTAGTTTGGTCCGCAGTAGTTATTCAACTCAAAAGGCCGATACACGTTGCCAAGCAGAGCCGAGATGACCTTTCTCAACCAATACTACAACATGGAATTATGTTCGGAAGGAGTGATTTGTGCGGAGCTTGACGATGGCTGCTCTTTTTTATAACTGTTGTGCATCATGCACAGGCCGTCACAAAAACGACTCTGTCCTTCCTGGAACCAGCCTCACTGTAGGCACAGGATTTACGGCTGTTCGGGGCAAAATCGATGGACTGATGTGACATGAAAGTGAGCACTACTTGGAGCTTGAGAGGACTTCCTGTGGTGCCTTGCGTTGCTTCTAAAGAGATTCATGTGTTCATCGCATGTTAACGAGATGAGATTCTCTCTCTCTCTCTCTCTCTCTCTCTCTCTCTCTCTCTCTCTCTCTCTCTCTCTCTGTCTCTCTCTCTCTCTCCTGTTTGCTCTTGGCATGCCATGCTAACTTTGTGACCTAGTGTGTTAAACTGTGCGTCTTCGTGTTTACTTGAAGCTATCTGTTATTACAATGGGGCTATGGCGGTTGTAATCTCTCTCTCTCTCTCTCTCTCTCTCTCTCTCTCTCTCTCTCTCTTTGTACTGGGGAAATAGGATTTTTGGAAGTATCTCACTTGAGAGAGACTTGATTTTTTGGCTGGTGCGTTGAGGGTGGAGTTGGCAGTCCGAGAGCAGTGTGGGGTTTGAAGTGACAGGTGAGTGGTAGTTGAGTTCTGCCCCTATGTGATGGGCGGTGTTCGCTCTGAAGTATGAGTTGTGGTAAGTAGAATTAGACAGTGAGTTGGTTGCGAGAAGATAGAGATATAAGAGGGAACAAGAGGAGAGAGGAGAGATCGGCCTCACACACACAGCGGAGACGGGCAGAGAGAGAGAGAGAGAGAGAGAGAGAGAGAGAGAGAGAGAGAGAGAGAGAAGAGAGGAGAGAGAGAGAGAGAGAGAGAGAGAGAGAGAGAGAGAGAGAGAGAGAGAGAGAGAGCGGGCAGTGTTGGTGAAGGTTGGTGCGATTTTTACACGGGCCGATAGCATTTTAACTTGTCGAGGGCTGACCTACGAGTATTATGTTTTTCTATAAGAAGGGTGACCAAAATTGTACTTGTGCTTTTCATTTTTCTCGTTGGGATTTGAGTATGTGAAGAGTATATGTAATTTTATAAGATTGAGTTATTTAGGATGTTGTGCTTGAGCCATATACAGATGTAACTATTTTTTTCTTTTCTATCACTGTTACGAGTATGTTTATGTTGAATATAAAGACTAGTAAGTAAACCTTGACCTGTTTCATTTCGTTTTTGTGGATCCCCGTAACAGAAGGTATAGAAAGTTGGGGCCCGTAAGGGATATTAATTTGGAAGAGTGTGACCGTGGGAACTCGTTCCGAGAGATTATTAAGGAAGAAAAATTGGGGCCTAGTCCAAGGGATTTTATAGCTTGCATATGTGAACAAATTTATTGAAGTATTGAGTTTGGAAGATTTTACTGTGCTGATAATTTTAGAATTGACATTTGGACACATCTTGCGTACTTACTATTTCAAAATGTCTCGATTTTACGTAACCCTTCTGTGAGAGGAATTAGAAGAGCAAAACTGGAGGACTTGTTACAATTAGTGGAGGACAAAGATATTGGTGTGGCGGAAGAGTTACTATCTGATGTGAAGGCAATAAAAGAGTTACTGATAACGGAACTATTTCCCAAGGACGATACTGATGAGGAAAGCAATCATACGGATATAGAAATTCAAAATGTTGCTAAGAAAAATGAAAACTCAGGTCTCACTTTTGATCAGAGGTTACGCTTACGGCAGCTGGAGATGGAAGAGAAAGCAAGAGAGAGGGAGGAGAGAGAGAGGGGGAGAGAGAGGGACAGGGAGGACAGAGAAAGGGAGAGGGAGGACAAAGAGAAAGGGAGAATGAGAGAGATTTAGAAATGGAGAGATTGAGAGACAGAGAGAGGGAGAGAGAGTTTATGCGAGAGAAAATGGAATTTGAGAGACAACAGCGGGAAAATAGAAATATTCCCGAGGGAGAGGACTTTAGAATAAATGATTGTCATTGGTTTGTCCCTCAGTTTGAATTGAAGATGTTGAACAGTTTTTCTCGTGTTTTTAACATATAGTGAACAAGTTGCATTGGCCTAAGCCGTACTGGTGTTTGATTTTGCAGAGTCAATTGAAAGGAAAAGCTAGTAAGGCTTATGGTTCCTTGGAGGGTGAGGACAGAGATAACTATGAGAAAGTGAAGGAAGTGATCAGATTGGCCTACCAACTGACTGGGGAAGCGTATCGTCAGAGATTTAGAGAAATGAAGAAGGAGGGAGGCGAGACCTTCTGTGATTTTGTGGCTCGAGCAGCAAATGCTTTTGACTTGTGGTTGAGGTCAGAACAGGTGAATTCTGGTTACGAAGCCTTGAGAGAGCTCATGTTACTAGAAGATTTGAAAAACAAGGTTCCCCCGACAGTGCGTGTATATCTTGAAGATCAACATGTTAAATCGGTTCGAGAGGCGGCTGAATTAACTGATAAATACATGCTGATTCATAAAGGACAGAATGGGCCGGTTCAAGTCCGAACTAGTACCAGTAACCCCTTGGGAAATAGACGAGGTACTCAATGTAGGAAGTGTCATAGATTTGGTCACATGGCTGCTGAGTGTCGTGCATTACCTGTGCAGGAAAACAAGAATGGTCTAGGGCGATCTTCGGCTGTAAAGACCAGCACCTTGCAATGCTCATATTGTCATAAGTTGGGTCATGTGCTGGAGAACTGTTTTGCCAGAAAGAGAGAACAGCAGAAAGTGGTTGGATTTGTAAGTGTTGCTTGGTGTGGTGGATGAACTACCGATCCCAGATGTTGACATTTTGTTGGGATCGGATTTGACGGAAAAATGTTGTACCAAGTCACATAACTGTGTGTTGAGAATGCAGTCCTCCCATGAAGTGGAATCAGATAGTTTTGGTAGTTCCGGCTGTTATTCTGCCTGTGTTACTACTCGATCCATATCAAAAAAGAGAGTGGAAGAGGATGTGTTGGATGAGAGCGGGGAAACTCTTTCTCAATTGTTTGATGAGGCTAACCCTAGGTCTAAATTGAGTGACTTTGATAGCTCCTGTGAGCACCCCTCGGGGAAAGATGTGTCAGAACGGGCTGGTCTTAGGTGGGATAGGCCCGAACTGCTTAAGCAACAAGTACGTGATGAGAGTTTGAGGGAGTGTTGGAAAAAAGCCACGGAGCAAGAAAGGGGTGAATATGTAATCCAAGGATGGAATATTGATGAGAGTGGAGAAGGTTGATGTTCAGGCAGGTTATGAGGAACAAAGAAGACAGATTGTGGTGCCTCAGTCATATTGGGCGGAGATTTTAAGAATTGCTCATCTTGGGCTGTTTGCGGAGCATTTGGGACGTACCAAAACCTACGACAGACTGATAGCCGATTTTCTCTGTCCAGGGATGTACCAAGAGGTTGCTCAGTACTGTTAGACTTGCCATACTTGCCAGGTGAAGGGAAAACCAAATCAAGTGATCCCAAAAGCAAAATTACAAGAGATCCCCGTGACTGAGGCTTTTAACCGAGTACAGGTGGATGTAGTTGGCCCTCTCCCTCAAACATCTCAAGGAAATCAATATAATATAACCATTATGTGTCTGCCACTCGTTTCCCTGAGGCAATCCCTCTGCGAAAAATAACGGTAGCCCTTGTATCCCGAGCACTTATGCGATATTTTACCCTGGAAGGGTTACCGGAGGAAATCCAGAGTGATAGAGGATCAAAATTTACTTCCAAGCTTTTTAGACAAGTCTCGAGTCTTTTAGGCATTAAGCTGGTGTTCTCCTCTGCCTATCATCTCCAGAGTCAAGGAGCGTTTGAGAGGTTACGCCAAAGTATGAAAGCCATGTTGAGAAGTTTTGTTTTTGACAACCAGAAGGATTAGGATGTAGGACTTCCCTATGTACTTTTTGCCGCCCGTGATGCCAGACAGGAGTCACATGGATTCTCTTCCTTTGAGTTGGTTTACGGACACACTCTCCCAAAGGTCCCTTGCAGTTGATTAAGGCAGGGTGGTTGGAGAAGAAACCCGAGGAGAGCATGCTGGATTATGTGTTGCGCATGAAAGACAGGTTCTATCGAGCAAATGAGATGGCAAAGAATCACCTCCAAAGCTCCCATCAAAAGACTAAAAGATGGTATGATGTACAGGCTAAGGAGCGAAATTTTAAACCTGGAGATAAGGTTTTACTGTATATACCTATTGATCGGTCAGCCTTGCAAGCAAAGTATTTTGGGCCGTATGAGATCCTACGTCAGATCAGCCTGGTAGGATACATTATTTCGACCTCCTATAGACGAAAGAAGACCCGTTTCTGCCACATAAATCTGCTCAAGGAGTATCACCAGCAATCGGAGGCTTGTCCGGTGGCCTTAGTGCCAGAAGCCTCGGGTACTCCGGAAGGGGACTTGAAGAAAAAGTTTCAGCACCTGACCGCCGAGCAACAGACCCAGCTGGAAGAGCTCTTGCACGAGTTTGCGGTTTTGTTCCCCGACAAACCCACCGTTACTACTATGGTGGAAGCAGATGTGGATGTGGGAGATGCTGCTCCCGTGCGTCAGCGTCCATATCGGATGAACCCGATGAAGAAGAAGATCCTCGAGGCGGAGATTCAAAGTTTGATAGACCAGGAGACATTCTGGAACGCTCGACGAGGGACTGGTCCTCTCCGTGTGTACTTGTGTCAAAACCTGGGAGAGCTACCGATTGTACGCCGACCTTCGCAAAGTAAATCAGCTGATCAAAGCTGATGCGTTTCCCTTGCCACGCACAGATGACTTGATTGACGAAATTGGTGCGGCTAAGTACCTGACAAAGTTGGATTTACTAAAAGGCTACTATCAGATTCCCCTCAGTCCTCGTGCCAAGAAGATACTTACCATCTGCACTGCTTCGGGACTCTACCAATTCCGGAGATTGCCCTTCGGATTAAAGACCGCCCATGCTGTCTTCCAAAGACTGATGAACACACTCTTCCAGGATTTACAGTGTTTTTCGGTGTACCTAGATGATGGACTGCTGGCTAGTCATACTTGGGAAGAACATTTAGCCGGACTGAGGAGTGTTTTCGAGAGACTGCTCAGTGCAAACCTGACGGTGAACTTGGTCAAGAGTGACTTTGGACAGGCTAAAGTGCAGTACTTGGGACACGTGATAGGATTGGGGACTGTGGCACCACTAAACTAAATTAGAAGGCATCAAGGATTATCCCCAGCCCAGGACGATTCGAGCGGTGCGACGGTTTCTAGGTATGATGGGATACTATCGCCGGTTCTATCCAAACTTTGCTACATTAGCCGAACCTTTAACCTCCCTATTACAGAAAGACAAATCTTTTCGGTGGAGTGAAAAATGCCAAAGGGCCTTTGAAGTTTTGAAGGCTATGCTGTGTAATGCCCCTGTCTTGGCTGCTCCAGATCTGTCTCGACCTTTCAAGCTCGCTATAGATGCCAGTGCCTTGGGTTCCGGAGCTGTTTTGTTTCAAGTGGCAAATGATGGTTTCGACCACTCAGTGAGGTTTTTTTCCAAGAAGTTCAACACAAATCAGTTTAACTACTCTACTGCCGAAAAAGAAGCATTGGGTCTGTTGCAGGCTCTAAAACACTTTGAAATTTATCTTAAAGGTCACCTAGAGCCGGTGACGCTGCTTACTGATCACAATCCGTTAACTTTCATTCATCATATGAAAGCAACAAATCAGCGCATTCTCCGTTGGAGTTTGGCGTTGCAGAAGTATAATCTATTTCCCATTTTCCCGGTTCTGAGAATGTCATGGCTGATGCCCTATCTAGAGTTTTTGATGCATAAATTCAGGTGTATTCGTGTATATAATCCTGTGGTCTGTACAGTATTGGATTGAAGTGTTGAAAGAAAAGAAATTGTTGTCCCGTGTGGGAACAACCAATTTCTTTACGCTTAAAATGTAGGGGACGTAATGGGGAAATAGGTTTTTGGAATTATCTCACCTGAAAGAGACTTGATTTTTTTGCTGGTGCGTTGAGGGTGGAGTTGGTAGTCCGAGAGCAGTGTGGGGTTTGAAGTGACAGGTGAGTGGAAGTTGAGTTCTGCCCCTGGGTGATGAGCGGTGTTCGCTCTGAAGTATGAGTTGTAGTAAGTAGAAATAGACAGCGAGTTGGTTGTGAGAAGATAGAGATATAAGAGAGAACAAGAGGAGAGATTGGCCCCACACACATAGCAGAGCCGGGCAGAGAGAGAGAGAGAGAGAGAGAGAGAGAGAGAGAGAGAGAGAGAGAGAGAGAGAGAGCAGTGTTGGTAAAGGTTGGTGCGATTTTTACACGGGCCGATAGCATTTTAACTTGTCGAGGGCTGACCTACGAGTTTTATGTTTTTATGTAAGAAGGGTGACCAAAATTTTACTTGTGCTTTTCATTTTTGACTCACATGCGAAGCAAAAGTGAGTCTATGTACTCACCCGTGTCGTCCGTCCGGGCGTCCGGGCGTCCGGGCGTCCGGGCGTCCGGGCGTCCGGGTGTCCGGGCGTCCGGGTGTCCGGGCGTCCGGGCGTCCGGGCGTCCGTGAAAAACTTTAACGTTGGATTTTTCTCGGAGACTATTAAGTCTATCAACACCCAATTTGGCATGATGGTGTATGATGACAAGGCCTCAAAAAACATACATAGTGACTTGACCTTGCTTCAAGGTCAAGGTCGCAGGGGCCGTAAATGTTGTATAAAAAACAGCCATTTTTCACATTTTCCCAATTTTCTCTGAAGTTTTTGAGATTGGATACCTGACCTATATATGATGTATAGGGCAAAGTAATCCCTATCTTTTGATACCAGTTTGATTGACCTTGTTTCAAGGTCAAGGTCACAGGAGCTCTTTAAAGTTGGATTGTATACATATTTTGAAGTGACCTTGACCCTGAACTATGAAAAATAACTTTTCCAAACTTCATAACATTGTAGTACACATGTTATACTTTCATACTAGGTCACCCGTGTCGTCCGTCCGGGCGTCCAGGCGTCCGTCCTGGCGTCTGGGCAGACCGGGCATCAGGGCGTCCTTTAATCCGTAAAAAACTTAAACGTTGGATTTTTCTCGGAGACTATTAAGTCTATCAACACCCAATTTGGCATGAATGTGTAGGATGACAAGGCGTACAAAAACGTACACAGTGACTTGACCTTGCTTCAAGGTCAAGGTCACAGGAACTCTTCAAAGTTTGATTGTATACATATTTTGAAGTGACCTTGACCCTGAACTATAGAAGATGACTCTTCCAAACTTCATAACATTGTAGTACACATGTTATACTTTCATCATGAGACACATTTGGTCACATATCATCAAGGTCAAGGTCACTTTGACCCTTATGAAATGTGACCAAAATGGGGTAGTGAACCACTAAAATTGCCCATATCTCATGGTAGAAAGTGCCAATAAGCACCATTGTGCTTCCTATGTCTTGAATTAACAGCTTTGTATTGCATGACCTTGGATGACCTTGACCTTGGGTCAAGGTCACATGTATTTTGGTAGGAAAAATGTGTAAAGCAGTTCTTAGTGTATGACGTCATTGCTAGGTTTAGTTGTTTGACCTTGACCTTGAATGTCACACGTAGGTCAAGGTCATGTAAAGGTCAAGGTCATGTAAAGGTCAAGGTCATGTAAAGGTCAAGGTCAAGCATGTGAGTCGTATGGGCTTTGCCCTTCTTGTTCCCGTTGGGATTTGAGTATGTGAAGAGTAAATGTAATTTTATAAGAGTGGGTTATTTAGGATGTTGTGCTTGAGCCATATGCAAATGTAACTATTTTATTTCTTTTCTACCACTGTTACGAGTCGGAGTATTTTTATGTTGAATATAAAGACTTGTAAGTAAACCGCGACCTGTTTTATTTCGTTTTTGTGGATCCCCGTAACACTTTCTCTCTCTCTCTCTCTCTCTCTCTCTCTCTCTCTCTCTCTCTCTTTCTCTTTCTCTTACAAGCAGTATTGCTTCACACATCATCTCATTTGGATGGGTCCCACAAATAATCAATTCATGCAGCTTCGAATGTTTTTTTCCCTCCGGCATCGAATATCGTCCACGATGTGGAAATCCTTCACGATTTGCAGATGCTACAGTGTTTCAATGAAACGTACTGGGATAATCAGATTTAATTCTCTCGTAATCTGGCGTCTTGGAATTTCACATCGATCCTCCTCCTGCTGGCTGAAATGAATCTGCACTCTTCCTGTTGATATGTTGATGAGTCTTCGGTTTCCTTGGAGGGGGGGGGGGGGAGCGAAACCATGCTAATTAAAGACGATCCTTATTGGGGAATTTTAACGCAAATCCCTTGCGTAGCACCTCAGAGATTTAGCTCAAGATGCTGATGAAGACATCATGGGGGAAAAGGGGAGGTGAGGTAAGCTTAGAGCTGAGAGGGATGGGATGGGCATGGGATGGGATGGGCATGGGATGAGGAAATAGGGTTGGAGCACTTCAGAGGTGGGGATGATAGGGGAGGGGTTGCGGGATGGGTGGAGTGTCAGGGTGGTGGGTAGAGAGTTAGGGAAGTTCCCTGGGGCAATCTTTCATTGATCGCTAACCCCGGGGGGTAGGCGCCTAATTCCAGGGACTGTAAGGGCACTCGAAGCCTTCTCCAGATGAGTTTTCCGATCGGCATTAATGGCGAGCATAGTTACCGCTCTTGGCAAACTCTCCGCGATTGAAAAATGCGCTGGTGTTACGATAACAAGAACATAACTTTGCGATGATGCACTGTACGGTATATTTCGATGGGAAAAGAAACAAATAAAAAGAATTTAACACCGGAGGTCGTTTCAAAATGCACGTTAAAAAACTATTTGGCTTAAAAAAGAAAACCTTCCGTTTCTCATCACAAAGTTCGGAACTCAATTTTCCCCGGATCAACACAAATTAGAGCTCTTCAGTTTATCAGGAATCGCGCAAGCCCACCCGATGTTTGTTCAAGTTGTCCTTTTCGAAAAAGCAAGCAAACAATTACTGTTGAGCGATAATGCTTTATTGGCAATAAACGCACGGTAATTGCCAACTCATTTACCCGATTCAATGTCAACGGAGACAGAATAAATGTTTTCAAAGTTTTGTTGGGTACCTTGATTAAAAAAGAAAAGGATCGGACGCTTGCAAGTCATACGATTATGCAACAAATTCAATAAATGACCATTGCTGTCGTGTGATCTTCAGACTAATTAATCATCATTGCGTTGGTATATTGGAGGACGAAACTACGAAACAGCTCATACCTAAAGGATTACTGTTATTGCCAGTCCGGACTTGTGAGCAACATCAAATCAAACCAACCATTGTTTGTTGTCGTGTCGTGAAACCCCTTCACGTGGAGCCTCAAAGAAAATCGAACATGATAACCCCGATGCCACAAACGTGACGTGAAGGACGAATGCTGGCCGGTCACGAGATGCCCTACGTGATGACGCCATCTCGCATTGGTAATGAAAATTTGCAGGCAATTCATTCCGAGCCCTTTTCCATCACTGCGATCTAAACATTATCTGAGCCCCTTGAAAATGGAGCGTTAACACGGCCCTTCATATTTTCTTTACAGACCAATTTTGTACCGTTGTCTTGTTCATGTTGTCTTCACCAGAATCTACACCATTATGTACATTGGGATGTTTGGACAACCCCCATTTGAAATGGTCAGTCCCTATTTCGTTGCATGAGGTAGCAGTAGTCATTTTAGGGGGTTGGGGTGGGGTCGGAGTGTGGGTGGGAGTGAGGGAAATTTGGATATGCTGAAAATCCGAGAGAAAATGCACGGTGTCAAAAATATGAAGTGAATCAGTGTAAATTTACCCCTTTCATGCATTTAAGAGGTTTCTCTTTCATCAATGTTTTGATCCGATACAGACTCATTTGTTTTGTTCCCTGAAGAAAGCGACTGGAAGCTAGGAGTGGGGTTGGATTCAAAAACATTGTATTTTCCCATGGATTTCTCGACATTCATTTTGATACCATCGATTCTGAATGAATAGTGTTCAACTTTCTTCTAAGGAGCTACACTACTGTGAAAATTGGAAATGCGATGTGTCTACCTCCTGAAGGAAATGGCCGACATTCGAAAGGAAGGTAACTCTTGGAGAACCCATTTCTTCGATTTCCGGGTGATCCGCCGTGCAATTACAGGGTTTGATGGCCTTGTCCTCTATGGTGGCCATTAATTTTTTAGTGGAATCTCTCTTTTTATGGGTATCGGACTTGGGAAGAAAGCCATTAGTTCCTAATGACTAGTGTCAGGCCAGACTGCAGATAAACAAACCAAGAAAGGGTCGCTTTGTCTCAAAGTCGGTTAATTCCGAAAGGGCGAACCTTGAACGCGGTTTGAAACTTCTGAGATTCGCCCTCGACTTAATCCAGCGACCTGATTGTGTAGGTTTTCCCCCATGTCGAGAAGTCGTTTCTAAAGGGAGAACTCTTTTGTTTTTGAGCCAGGTTGCTATCTCCCTCATGTCAAAAAGCGGCTGGGGTTCCGAGGTTTGTAATGGGACCTTCGGATACTGGAGGTTTATGCGAGGCTCCGGGCTATCCATCACACGCCATCTTCCTATTTGATGCTCTGTCCGTCGAACCCCTGATTCTGCCTTGGGGATCTTCTGTCACGTAAGCTTTGTCTGGTCTGATTCCTCGTAAATTGGGAGCAAGGACGTTTCACTGCGTGTACACTGAGAAGCCCGTGAAGACTTGTCAAGACTGAAAGTTTTGCCCTCGCATTTTACAGCAAACGTTGTCATTTTGTGTCAGTTTTTGTGTTTCTTGTCACTCTCTCTCATCTCTCTCTCTCTCCTCTCTCTCTCTCTCTCTCTCTCTCTCTCTCTCTCTCTCTCTCTCTCTCTCTCTCTCGTACCCTGCGTCCGTGCTTCTGCACTTTCTTTCCTTATTTAGTCATTCCTAGTGCCTGTCTTTACTTTTCCAGCCAGCTATTCCTCTCTGTAAGGACTCATGTAAATTCCTGAGGCATAGATAATGAGACGAGATCCTGATATAGCACATGGACATCAAAGCCAGACCTGAAAGGGGCCGTAAGACCAGGATGAGCTGAAAGCAGTGATGAAGCTGCACAGGCTGCTCAGAGCGAGGCATGAAGAGACGTGGTTTTCGTGGTTTTTTATTACAGTGAAAAAATCAGATGTTGTATAAGTAGTAAACTTAGGTGCCTGAAAGTAAAACGGCGGGAAGATGAATACTTTTCCTTTCGCGAGTCACTATATGAGGTCTGTTAAAACACCATAGCGATCTAACATGAGCTCACTACAAAAACTGAGACAAAAAAGTTTGCGCGAATAAATGTGTGTCCAAATAGTAATATAAACTGCACCTGTACTCCAATACGTGCATGTTCCCCATGTCCGCACACACGCATGCTCGTAACCATGTTATGTGTGCAGATGCATACATTTATAATGAACTTTACACGCGCACATGTGTGCAAGCTCACACGCACACGAACATGCTCACACTTGCACGCACACACTTTTATGCAAGCATGCACACATGGATTCAAATACACCATACATACACACATACGTACACACACGTGTATACACACCCGCACGCGCAAAACCTAATTCACAGGGGAAAACCAAATCACCCGTACGCGGTGCTTATCGCCTGCACGCGCGCAATAAACACACAGACGCCTGTCAATGAAAGAGCATTCGCGTAAGAATATATGGTGCTTTAAGTCTTGATCTTTCCTTGAAAGATTTCCCCGCCCTACCGCAACCGTGAACGCACTTCCGCATCCCTGCGCAGGTTCGGGTCGGCCCTCTCTGACCATGTTCATGTCAAACCTTTTCAGCCCTGTCTCTCATGAAAATCTTCAGAATACTGCCCCCTCGTGCGTTTAAAAACCGTTCTAGCAGCGTCTTGATACCTAACCCTGTTAGAAAGCAGGAGCGCCGTTACACACCAGTTTCATCTTACGTCCAGCGGGGTGGCGGGGGGCTCTGCAACGTTTGTGCAGGCGCCTTGATGCGTCTTTGCTTGACGCCATTTCCTGTGTCCATTCAATGACCTCCTTGGAGATCATTGCGAACTGTTGGCGAGGCGAAAAACCGCAAAGATCAGATAGAAGGAGGTTCTGACCACTTGACGGTTGGAATGCGTCGAGAGAGCGTTGGCTCCTGGCGAATAGACCTCTGTCTCAGCGCTAGCTCTCAGTCTGGCTTCCAGCCCCGCCCCCGTCCCACCCATCCCCCTCTGCCACCACCCCCCCCCCATTGGTACAGAAAATCTAAATAAGAGCTCGGATTATGTCCTGGTGCATATGGAAAAGAAAAATGGACAGTGATGGACGAGAGACAGGGGGCCTTCGACACAGCAATGAGTGTTCCGCACAAATATTAACAAGCGAAGAGAGCTAAGCTCGCTGAAGATTTATAATCTCGTTGTGTACACAAGATAACAACCGTTGACACCTGCATTTTCGCGTCCCTGAGTCGCGAGTTAGGTCATGGCAATTAATAGAGAGCTGGTCTAACCAAGGAAAACTAGAAGATTCGGGGTACGCCAACAGTAGTGGGTCCCAATAGTCTGAATTGGCCAATAGGACTGTGATCGTGTTCTGTTAGTGTTTGTTTTTGTTTCTCGGTACTCTTGTTGAGCGCCTAATGATATCGGCTTGGTATATAAATAGCTTCAAGGTACCAAAAAGAACTGGGGGCAAAAAGGACGTTGTTTGTCCACTTGGAATAACTCATCGGGACGTCTGACATGTCCAAACAAAAACGACGGTTGCGTACTGGAAGGCACAGGAAGAGTGAAAGGCGGTTGCAGGGGTGCAGGAATCTGACTGCCGCCTTTGTGTGAACGCAACCTTACCCATAACTCCGCTTGAAATGTGCTGCTAGAATATGTACATAGAGCGCAGAAGGCGCTCTGTTGTTGCTTTCGAAGTCACATCTGACTTGCCTTCATCACAGGCTTTTAAAGTCGCATGCCTCAAACACGGAGAGCACAAAGAGCGTGAGAAAAGGTGAGAGCAGAAGAAAAAACGGGAGCAGGAGATAGAAACAAGAAGAGGAGGAGGAGGAGGAGGAGGAGGAGAGGAGGAGGAGGCGGAAGAGGAAGAGGAAGAGGAAGAGGAGGAGGAGGAGGAGGAGGAGGAGGAGGAGGAGGGGGGGGAGGAGGAGGAGGAGGAGGGGGAGGAGGAGGGGGAGAAGGAGGAGGAGGAGAAGGAGGAGCAGCAGCAGCAGCAGCAGCAAACAAAAACAACAACAGCCAATAGAAAAGCAGTGGGAATCGAAGAAAGGAGAGGGAGGAGAGCAATCTCTCTCTGTTCCCCATCCCTACCCTCGTTGTCCCCTTGGTTGTGCTTTTTTGTTTTGTTTTGACGATGGAGAGTGTGTCTCTCCTCCCTTCTCCCCTCCCCCTTTTTAATGCTTCTTTTTACTTCATTCTTTCACTTACCCCCCCCCCTCCATCAATTCCTCTTTACTTCTTTTCTTCTCCACCCCGTCCCCCCCGCCCCCTTATATCTCGCTGATTCATTTTTTTTGTTCTTTTTTTTCCAGTCGTTTAATACCTTTTTTCTTTCTTATTGTAACTTTTCTTCGATTCCCACTAAATTCCACAACCCCCCCCCCTCTCCCCATTCCCCTCCCCCCCCCCCCCCTTTTGCCGTGCGGGGGGGCTTTTATCTATTTGGGCTGTGTTGTTTTGTTTGCTGCTTGCTAGCTGCTGACTCGCTGCTCGCTCCTTCTCCCCTCTCCCCACTTTACTTCCTTTCCCCCCCCCCCTCTCCCCCCCCCCCCCCTTCCCCCCTCTCCCCACGAGCATCTCCCCCATCTTCCCCCTCTGACCTCCAATCTCCCATCCTCCCATTTCAAATACGCCTCCCTCATCCCACCGCGCTGACTCTTGGCTCCCCCCAATCCCCTATCAACTGCCCTCATCCCCTCCTCTCCTTCCTCCTCCAGACACAACCACCCCCTCCTCATGCCTTCAGTGTCCTGCCTTCCTCCTCCCCCTTCCTTCCTTCATCTTCCTCTCCTCTTCGCCTCCTCAGCCGTCACTCCTTTCACGAAACTGCCCCTTCACGGATTCCGGACCCTCCTCCTCCTCCTCCGCCTCCTTCCTCTCTTGTGGTTTCTATCGTCCTGTCTCCGTTTTTGTCTTCTGATACTCACCTTTTCTAGACGCGCTTTGTGCTCCTCCGTGTTTGATGGCATGACAGGACTTGTTAAAAAGCCTGTGATGAAGGCAAGTCAGATGGACTTTCGAAAGCAACAACAGATGCGCCTATTTTCTGCGCTCTATGTACATATTCTATAGCAGCACATTTCAAGCTGGCAGTAGGGTGAAGTTGCGTTACACCAAAGCGTGAGTCAGATTCCTGTCACCCCGAACGCCTTTAACTACCTTTCCTGTGCTCTACCGTAACGAAACGTATCGTTTTTTGTTGGACATGATCAGACATCACCCAAATGAGTTATTCCAAGTGGACAAACAACGTCTCCCACAGAGACGAGAAAAAAACACTAAAGAAACACACGTCTATTGCCAATTCAGACCATTGCACCAGGCCAATTACCAATAACGGGGGGGGCAGTGGGGGGGAGGGGCGACGAGGGGAGCAGGACTAGCGCCTGAACAGAGTCTTTCGCCAGACCAACGTCTCTCGCATTCCAACCGTCAAGTGGTCAGAACCTCCTTCTATCTGATCTTTGCGGTTTTCGCCTCGCCAACAGTTCGCAATGATCTCCAAGGAGGTCATTGAATGGACACAGGAAATGGCGTCAAGCAAAGCCATCAGGCGCCTGCAAACGGCAGAGAACCGCTGACTAAGAGAAACTGGTGTGTAAAGGCGTCTGCTTCTAAAAGGGTTAGGTATAGCGCTGCTAGAAAGGTTTTAAACACGGCAGTATTCTGAAGATTTTCAGAGAGACAGGGCTTGAAAAGGTTGACATGAAATGGTAGAATGGCCGACCGACTTCGCAGGGATGCGAGTCGTTACGGTTGCGGTAGGCGGGAATCTTTCAAGGAAATCAGCTTAAAGCACCATATTCTTACGCATGCTTTCATTGGTGGCTCTGTGTGTTTTTGCGCGCGTGCGCGCAAGCACGCGTAGGTGATTTGGTTTTCCCCTGTGAATTAGGTTTTGCGCGTGCGGGTGTGTATACACGTGTGTGTACGTATGTGTGTATGTATGGTGTATTTGAATCCATGTGTGCATGCTTGCATAAAAGTGTGTGCGTGCAAGTGTGAGCATGTTCGTGTGCGTGTGAGCTTGCACACATGTGCGCGTGTAAAGTTCATTATAAATGTATGCATCTGCACACATAACATGGTTACGAGCATGCGTGTGTGCGGACATGGGGAACATGCACGTATTGGAGTACAGGTGCAGTTTATATTACTATTTGGACACACATTTATTCGCGCAAACTTTTTTGTCTCAGTTTTTGTAGTGAGCTCATGTTAGATCGCTATGGTGTTTTAACAGACCTCATATAGTGACTCGCGAAAGGAAAAGTATTCATCTTCCCGCCGTTTTACTTTCAGGCACCTAAGTTTACTACTTATACAACATCTGATTTTTTCACTGTAATAAAAACCACGAAAACCACGACATCTTCATGCCTCGCTCTGAGCAGCCTGTGCAGCTTCATCACTGCTTTCAGCTCATCCTGGTCTTACGGCCCCTTTCAGGTCTGGCTTTGATGTCCATGTGCTATATCAGGATCTCGTCTCATTATCTATGCCTCAGGAATTTACATGAGTCCTTACAGAGAGGAATAGCTGGCTGGAAAAGTAAAGACAGGCACTAGGAATGACTAAATAAGGAAAGAAAGTGCAGAAGCACGGACGCAGGGTACGAGAGAGAGAGAGAGAGAGAGAGAGAGAGAGAGAGAGAGAGAGAGAGAGAGAGAGAGAGAGAGAGAGAGAGAGAGAGAGAGTGACAAGAAACACAAAAACTGACACAAAATGACAACGTTTGCTGTAAAATGCGAGGGCAAAACTTTTCAGTCTTGACAAGTCTTCACGGGGCTTCTCAGTGTACACGCAGTGAACGTCCTTGCTCCCAATTTACGAGGAATCAGACCAGACAAAGCTTACGTGACAGAAGATCCCCAAGGCAGAATCAGGGGTTCGACGGACAGAGCATCAAATAGGAAGATGGCGTGTGATGGATAGCCCGGAGCCTCGCATAAACCTCCAGTATCCGAAGGTCCCATTACAAACCTCGGAACCCCAGCCGCTTTTTGACATGAGGGAGATAGCAACCTGGCTCAAAAACAAAAGAGTTCTCCCTTTAGAAACGACTTCTCGACATGGGGGAAAACCTACACAATCAGGTCGCTGGATTAAGTCGAGGGCGAATCTCAGAAGTTTCAAACCGCGTTCAAGGTTCGCCCTTTCGGAATTAACCGACTTTGAGACAAAGCGACCCTTTCTTGGTTTGTTTATCTGCAGTCTGGCCTGACACTAGTCATTAGGAACTAATGGCTTTCTTCCCAAGTCCGATACCCATAAAAAGAGAGATTCCACTAAAAAATTAATGGCCACCATAGAGGACAAGGCCATCAAACCCTGTAATTGCACGGCGGATCACCCGGAAATCGAAGAAATGGGTTCTCCAAGAGTTACCTTCCTTTCGAATGTCGGCCATTTCCTTCAGGAGGTAGACACATCGCATTTCCAATTTCACAGTAGTGTAGCTCCTTAGAAGAAAGTTGAACACTATTCATTCAGAATCGATGGTATCAAAATGAATGTCGAGAAATCCATGGGAAAATACAATGTTTTTGAATCCAACCCCACTCCTAGCTTCCAGTCGCTTTCTTCAGGGAACAAAACAAATGAGTCTGTATCGGATCAAAACATTGATGAAAGAGAAACCTCTTAAATGCATGAAAGGGGTAAATTTACACTGATTCACTTCATATTTTTGACACCGTGCATTTTCTCTCGGATTTTCAGCATATCCAAATTTCCCTCACTCCCACCCACACTCCGACCCCACCCAACCCCCTAAAATGACTACTGCTACCTCATGCAACGAAATAGGGACTGACCATTTCAAATGGGGGTTGTCCAAACATCCCAATGTACATAATGGTGTAGATTCTGGTGAAGACAACATGAACAAGACAACGGTACAAAATTGGTCTGTAAAGAAAATATGAAGGGCCGTGTTAACGCTCCATTTTCAAGGGGCTCAGATAATGTTTAGATCGCAGTGATGGAAAAGGGCTCGGAATGAATTGCCTGCAAATTTTCATTACCAATGCGAGATGGCGTCATCACGTAGGGCATCTCGTGACCGGCCAGCATTCGTCCTTCACGTCACGTTTGTGGCATCGGGGTTATCATGTTCGATTTTCTTTGAGGCTCCACGTGAAGGGGTTTCACGACACGACAACAAACAATGGTTGGTTTGATTTGATGTTGCTCACAAGTCCGGACTGGCAATAACAGTAATCCTTTAGGTATGAGCTGTTTCGTAGTTTCGTCCTCCAATATACCAACGCAATGATGATTAATTAGTCTGAAGATCACACGACAGCAATGGTCATTTATTGAATTTGTTGCATAATCGTATGACTTGCAAGCGTCCGATCCTTTTCTTTTTTAATCAAGGTACCCAACAAAACTTTGAAAACATTTATTCTGTCTCCGTTGACATTGAATCGGGTAAATGAGTTGGCAATTACCGTGCGTTTATTGCCAATAAAGCATTATCGCTCAACAGTAATTGTTTGCTTGCTTTTTCGAAAAGGACAACTTGAACAAACATCGGGTGGGCTTGCGCGATTCCTGATAAACTGAAGAGCTCTAATTTGTGTTGATCCGGGGAAAATTGAGTTCCGAACTTTGTGATGAGAAACGGAAGGTTTTCTTTTTTAAGCCAAATAGTTTTTTAACGTGCATTTTGAAACGACCTCCGGTGTTAAATTCTTTTTATTTGTTTCTTTTCCCATCGAAATATACCGTACAGTGCATCATCGCAAAGTTATGTTCTTGTTATCGTAACACCAGCGCATTTTTCAATCGCGGAGAGTTTGCCAAGAGCGGTAACTATGCTCGCCATTAATGCCGATCGGAAAACTCATCTGGAGAAGGCTTCGAGTGCCCTTACAGTCCCTGGAATTAGGCGCCTACCCCCCGGGGTTAGCGATCAATGAAAGATTGCCCCAGGGAACTTCCCTAACTCTCTACCCACCACCCTGACACTCCACCCATCCCGCAACCCCTCCCCTATCATCCCCACCTCTGAAGTGCTCCAACCCTATTTCCTCATCCCATGCCCATCCCATCCCATGCCCATCCCATCCCTCTCAGCTCTAAGCTTACCTCACCTCCCCTTTTCCCCCATGATGTCTTCATCAGCATCTTGAGCTAAATCTCTGAGGTGCTACGCAAGGGATTTGCGTTAAAATTCCCCAATAAGGATCGTCTTTAATTAGCATGGTTTCGCTCCCCCCCCCCCTCCAAGGAAACCGAAGACTCATCAACATATCAACAGGAAGAGTGCAGATTCATTTCAGCCAGCAGGAGGAGGATCGATGTGAAATTCCAAGACGCCAGATTACGAGAGAATTAAATCTGATTATCCCAGTACGTTTCATTGAAACACTGTAGCATCTGCAAATCGTGAAGGATTTCCACATCGTGGACGATATTCGATGCCGGAGGGAAAAAAACATTCGAAGCTGCATGAATTGATTATTTGTGGGACCCATCCAAATGAGATGATGTGTGAAGCAATACTGCTTGTAAGAGAAAGAGAAAGAGAGAGAGAGAGAGAGAGAGAGAGAGAGAGAGAGAGAGAGAGAAAGTGTTACGGGGATCCACAAAAACGAAATAAAACAGGTCGCGGTTTACTTACAAGTCTTTATATTCAACATAAAAATACTCCGACTCGTAACAGTGGTAGAAAAGAAATAAAATAGTTACATTTGCATATGGCTCAAGCACAACATCCTAAATAACCCACTCTTATAAAATTACATTTACTCTTCACATACTCAAATCCCAACGGGAACAAGAAGGGCAAAGCCCATACGACTCACATGCTTGACCTTGACCTTTACATGACCTTGACCTTTACATGACCTTGACCTTTACATGACCTTGACCTACGTGTGACATTCAAGGTCAAGGTCAAACAACTAAACCTAGCAATGACGTCATACACTAAGAACTGCTTTACACATTTTTCCTACCAAAATACATGTGACCTTGACCCAAGGTCAAGGTCATCCAAGGTCATGCAATACAAAGCTGTTAATTCAAGACATAGGAAGCACAATGGTGCTTATTGGCACTTTCTACCATGAGATATGGTCAATTTTAGTGGTTCACTACCCCATTTTGGTCACATTTCATAAGGGTCAAAGTGACCTTGACCTTGATGATATGTGACCAAATGTGTCTCATGATGAAAGTATAACATGTGTACTACAATGTTATGAAGTTTGGAAGAGTCATCTTCTATAGTTCAGGGTCAAGGTCACTTCAAAATATGTATACAATCAAACTTTGAAGAGTTCCTGTGACCTTGACCTTGAAGCAAGGTCAAGTCACTGTGTACGTTTTTGTACGCCTTGTCATCCTACACATTCATGCCAAATTGGGTGTTGATAGACTTAATAGTCTCCGAGAAAAATCCAACGTTTAAGTTTTTTACGGATTAAAGGACGCCCTGATGCCCGGTCTGCCCAGACGCCAGGACGGACGCCTGGACGCCCGGACGGACGACACGGGTGACCTAGTATGAAAGTATAACATGTGTACTACAATGTTATGAAGTTTGGAAAAGTTATTTTTCATAGTTCAGGGTCAAGGTCACTTCAAAATATGTATACAATCCAACTTTAAAGAGCTCCTGTGACCTTGACCTTGAAACAAGGTCAATCAAACTGGTATCAAAAGATAGGGATTACTTTGCCCTATACATCATATATAGGTCAGGTATCCAATCTCAAAAACTTCAGAGAAAATTGGGAAAATGTGAAAAATGGCTGTTTTTTATACAACATTTACGGCCCCTGCGACCTTGACCTTGAAGCAAGGTCAAGTCACTATGTATGTTTTTTGAGGCCTTGTCATCATACACCATCATGCCAAATTGGGTGTTGATAGACTTAATAGTCTCCGAGAAAAATCCAACGTTAAAGTTTTTCACGGACGCCCGGACGCCCGGACGCCCGGACACCCGGACGCCCGGACACCCGGACGCCCGGACGCCCGGACGCCCGGACGCCCGGACGCCCGGACGGACGACACGGGTGAGTACATAGACTCACTTTTGCTTCGCATGTGAGTCAAAAATGAAAAGCACAAGTAAAATTTTGGTCACCCTTCTTACATAAAAACATAAAACTCGTAGGTCAGCCCTCGACAAGTTAAAATGCTATCGGCCCGTGTAAAAATCGCACCAACCTTTACCAACACTGCTCTCTCTCTCTCTCTCTCTCTCTCTCTCTCTCTCTCTCTCTCTCTCTCTCTCTCTCTGCCCGGCTCTGCTATGTGTGTGGGGCCAATCTCTCCTCTTGTTCTCTCTTATATCTCTATCTTCTCACAACCAACTCGCTGTCTATTTCTACTTACTACAACTCATACTTCAGAGCGAACACCGCTCATCACCCAGGGGCAGAACTCAACTTCCACTCACCTGTCACTTCAAACCCCACACTGCTCTCGGACTACCAACTCCACCCTCAACGCACCAGCAAAAAAATCAAGTCTCTTTCAGGTGAGATAATTCCAAAAACCTATTTCCCCATTACGTCCCCTACATTTTAAGCGTAAAGAAATTGGTTGTTCCCACACGGGACAACAATTTCTTTTCTTTCAACACTTCAATCCAATACTGTACAGACCACAGGATTATATACACGAATACACATGAATTTATGCATCAAAAACTCTAGATAGGGCATCAGCCATGACATTCTCAGAACCGGGAAAATGGGAAATAGATTATACTTCTGCAACGCCAAACTCCAACGGAGAATGCGCTGATTTGTTGCTTTCATATGATGAATGAAAGTTAACGGATTGTGATCAGTAAGCAGCGTCACCGGCTCTAGGTGACCTTTAAGATAAATTTCAAAGTGTTTTAGAGCCTGCAACAGACCCAATGCTTCTTTTTCGGCAGTAGAGTAGTTAAACTGATTTGTGTTGAACTTCTTGGAAAAAAACCTCACTGAGTGGTCGAAACCATCATTTCCCACTTGAAACAAAACAGCTCCGGAACCCAAGGCACTGGCATCTATAGCGAGCTTAAAAGGTCGAGACAGATCTGGAGCAGCCAAGACAGGGGCATTACACAGCATAGCCTTCAAAACTTCAAAGGCCCTTTGGCATTTTTCACTCCACCGAAAAGATTTGTCTTTCTGTAATAGGGAGGTTAAAGGTTCGGCTAATGTAGCAAAGTTTGGACAGAACCGGCGATAGTATCCCATCATACCTAGAAACCGTCGCACCGCTCGAATCGTCCTGGGCTGGGGATAATCCTTGATGCCTTCTAATTTAGTTTAGTGGTGCCACAGTCCCCAATCCTATCACGTGTCCCAAGTACTGCACTTTAGCCTGTCCAAAGTCACTCTTGACCAAGTTCACCGTCAGGTTTGCACTGAGCAGTCTCTCGAAAACACTCCTCAGTCCGGCTAAATGTTCTTCCCAAGTATGACTAGCCAGCAGTCCATCATCTAGGTACACCGAAAAACACTGTAAATCCTGGAAGAGTGTGTTCATCAGTCTTTGGAAGACAGCATGGGCGGTCTTTAATCCGAAGGGCAATCTCCGGAATTGGTAGAGTCCCGAAGCAGTGCAGATGGTAAGTATCTTCTTGGCACGAGGACTGAGGGGAATCTGATAGTAGCCTTTTAGTAAATCCAACTTTGTCAGGTACTTAGCCGCACCAATTTCGTCAATCAAGTCATCTGTGCGTGGCAAGGGAAACGCATCAGCTTTGATCAGCTGATTTACTTTGCGAAGGTCGGCGTACAATCGGTAGCTCTCCCAGGTTTTGACACAAGTACACACGGAGAGGACCAGTCCCTCGTCGAGCGTTCCAGAATGTCTCCTGGTCTATCAAACTTTGAATCTCCGCCTCGAGGATCTTCTTCTTCATCGGGTTCATCCGATATGGACGCTGACGCACGGGAGCAGCATCTCCCACATCCACATCTGCTTCCACCATAGTAGTAACGGTGGGTTTGTCGGGGAACAAAACCGCAAACTCGTGCAAGAGCTCTTCCAGCTGGGTCTGTTGCTCGGCGGTCAGGTGCTGAAACTTTTTCTTCAAGTCCCCTTCCGGAGTACCCGAGGCTTCTGGCACTAAGGCCACCGGACAAGCCTCCGATTGCTGGTGATACTCCTTGAGCAGATTTATGTGGCAGAAACGGGTCTTCTTTCGTCTATAGGAGGTCGAAATAATGTATCCTACCAGGCTGATCTGACGTAGGATCTCATACGGCCCAAAATACTTTGCTTGCAAGGCTGACCGATCAATAGGTATATACAGTAAAACCTTATCTCCAGGTTTAAAATTTCGCTCCTTAGCCTGTACATCATACCATCTTTTAGTCTTTTGATGGGAGCTTTGGAGGTGATTCTTTGCCATCTCATTTGCTCGATAGAACCTGTCTTTCATGCGCAACACATAATCCAGCATGCTCTCCTCGGGTTTCTTCTCCAACCACCCTGCCTTAATCAACTGCAAGGGACCTTTGGGAGAGTGTGTCCGTAAACCAACTCAAAGGAAGAGAATCCATGTGACTCCTGTCTGGCATCACGGGCGGCAAAAAGTACATAGGGAAGTCCTACATCCTAATCCTTCTGGTTGTCAAAAACAAAACTTCTCAACATGGCTTTCATACTTTGGCGTAACCTCTCAAACGCTCCTTGACTCTGGAGATGATAGGCAGAGGAGAACACCAGCTTAATGCCTAAAAGACTCGAGACTTGTCTAAAAAGCTTGGAAGTAAATTTTGATCCTCTATCACTCTGGATTTCCTCCGGTAACCCTTCCAGGGTAAAATATCGCATAAGTGCTCGGGATACAAGGGCTACCGTTATTTTTCGCAGAGGGATTGCCTCAGGGAAACGAGTGGCAGACACATAATGGTTATATTATATTGATTTCCTTGAGATGTTTGAGGGAGAGGGCCAACTACATCCACCTGTACTCGGTTAAAAGCCTCAGTCACGGGGATCTCTTGTAATTTTGCTTTTGGGATCACTTGATTTGGTTTTCCCTTCACCTGGCAAGTATGGCAAGTCTAACAGTACTGAGCAACCTCTTGGTACATCCCTGGACAGAGAAAATCGGCTATCAGTCTGTCGTAGGTTTTGGTACGTCCCAAATGCTCCGCAAACAGCCCAAGATGAGCAATTCTTAAAATCTCCGCCCAATATGACTGAGGCACCACAATCTGTCTTCTTTGTTCCTCATAACCTGCCTGAACATCAACCTTCTCCACTCTCATCAATATTCCATCCTTGGATTACATATTCACCCCTTTCTTGCTCCGTGGCTTTTTTCCAACACTCCCTCAAACTCTCATCACGTACTTGTTGCTTAAGCAGTTCGGGCCTATCCCACCTAAGACCAGCCCGTTCTGACACATCTTTCCCCGAGGGGTGCTCACAGGAGCTATCAAAGTCACTCAATTTAGACCTAGGGTTAGCCTCATCAAACAATTGAGAAAGAGTTTCCCCGCTCTCATCCAACACATCCTCTTCCACTCTCTTTTTTGATATGGATCGAGTAGTAACACAGGCAGAATAACAGCCGGAACTACCAAAACTATCTGATTCCACTTCATGGGAGGACTGCATTCTCAACACACAGTTATGTGACTTGGTACAACATTTTTCCGTCAAATCCGATCCCAACAAAATGTCAACATCTGGGATCGGTAGTTCATCCACCACACCAAGCAACACTTACAAATCCAACCACTTTCTGCTGTTCTCTCTTTCTGGCAAAACAGTTCTCCAGCACATGACCCAACATCACAGTATGAGCATTGCAAGGCGCTGGTCTTTACAGCCGAAGATCACCCTAGACCATTCTTGTTTACCTGCTCAGGTAATGCACGACACTCAGCAGCCATGTGACCAAATCTATGACACTTCCTACATTGAGTACCTCGTCTATTTTCCAAGGGGTTACTGGTACTAATTCGGACTTGAACCGGCCCATTCTGTCCTTTATGAATCAGCATGTATTTATCAGTTAATTCAGCTGCCTCTCGAACCGATTTAACATGTTGATCTTCCAGATACACGCGCACTGTCGGGGGAACCTTTTTTTAAAAATCTTCTAGCAACACGAGCTCTCTCAAGGCTTCGTAAATAGAATTCACCTGCTCTGACCTCAACCACAAGTCAAAAGCATTTGCTGCTCGAGCCACAAAATCCCAGAAGGTCTCGCTTTCCTCCTTCATTTCTCTAAATCTCTGAAGATACGCTTCCCCAGTCAATTGGTAGACCAATCTGATCACTTCCTTCACTTTCTCATAGTTATCTCTGTCCTCACCCTCCAAGGAACCATAAGCCTTACTAGCTTTTCCTTTCAATTGACTCTGCAAAATCAAACACCAGTACGGCTTAGGCCAATGCAACTTGTTCACTATATGTTAAAAAACACGAGAAAAACTGTTCAACATCTTCAATTCAAACTGAGGGACAAACCAATGACAATAAT
The DNA here is from genome assembly GCA_034096865.1 of Theodoxus fluviatilis. NCBI lineage: Eukaryota > Metazoa > Mollusca > Gastropoda > Cycloneritida > Neritidae > Theodoxus > Theodoxus fluviatilis. The sequence continues at coordinate 122,176 of JAWQFJ010002258.1, forward strand.
TTATTCTAGTCCTCTCCCTTGGGAATATATATATTTTCCCGCTGTTGTCTCTCAAATTCCATTTTCTGTCGCATAAACTCTCTCTCCCTCTCTCTGTCTCTCAATCTCTCCATTTCTAAATCTCTCTCATTCTCCCTTTCCTTCTCTCTGTGCTCCCTCTCCCTTTCTCTGTCCTCCCTGTCCCTCTCTCTCCCCCTCTCTCTCTCCTCCCTCTCTCTTGCTTTCTCTTCCATCTCCAGCTGCCGTAAGCGTAACCTCTGATCAAAAGTGAGACCTGAGTTTTCATTTTTCTTAGCAACATTTTGAATTTCTATATCCGTATGATTGCTTTCCTCATCAGTATCGTCCTTGGGAAATAGTTCCGTTATCAGTAACTCTTTTATTGCCTTCACATCAGATAGTAACTCTTCCGCCACACCAATATCTTTGTCCTCCACTAATTGTAACAAGTCCTCCAGTTTTGCTCTTCTAATTCCTCTCACAGAAGGGTTACGTAAAATCGAGACATTTTGAAATAGTAAGTACGCAAGATATGTCTAAAATGTCAACTCGAATATCAGCTCAGTAAAATCTTCTAACCTCAATACTTCAATAAATTTGTTCACATATGCAAGCTATAAAACCCCTTGGACTAGGCCCCAATTTTTCTTCCTTAATAATCTCTCGGAACGAGTTCCCACGGTCACACTCTTCCAAATTAATATCCCTTACGGGCCCCAACTTTCTATACCTTCTGTTACGGGGATCCACAAAAACGAAATGAAACAGGTCAAGGTTTACTTACTAGTCTTTATATTCAACATAAACATACTCGTAACAGTGATAGAAAAGAAAAAAATAGTTACATCTGTATATGGCTCAAGCACAACATCCTAAATAACTCAATCTTATAAAATTACATATACTCTTCACATACTCAAATCCCAACGAGAAAAATGAAAAGCACAAGTACAATTTTGGTCACCCTTCTTATAGAAAAACATAATACTCGTAGGTCAGCCCTCGACAAGTTAAAATGCTATCGGCCCGTGTAAAAATCGCACCAACCTTCACCAACACTGCCCGCTCTCTCTCTCTCTCTCTCTCTCTCTCTCTCTCTCTCTCTCTCTCTCTCTCTCTCTCCTCTCTTCTCTCTCTCTCTCTCTCTCTCTCTCTCTCTCTCTCTCTCTCTCTCTCTCTGCCCGTCTCCGCTGTGTGTGTGAGGCCGATCTCTCCTCTCTCCTCTTGTTCCCTCTTATATCTCTATCTTCTCGCAACCAACTCACTGTCTAATTCTACTTACCACAACTCATACTTCAGAGCGAACACCGCCCATCACATAGGGGCAGAACTCAACTACCACTCACCTGTCACTTCAAACCCCACACTGCTCTCGGACTGCCAACTCCACCCTCAACGCACCAGCCAAAAAATCAAGTCTCTCTCAAGTGAGATACTTCCAAAAATCCTATTTCCCCAGTACAAAGAGAGAGAGAGAGAGAGAGAGAGAGAGAGAGAGAGAGATTACAACCGCCATAGCCCCATTGTAATAACAGATAGCTTCAAGTAAACACGAAGACGCACAGTTTAACACACTAGGTCACAAAGTTAGCATGGCATGCCAAGAGCAAACAGGAGAGAGAGAGAGAGACAGAGAGAGAGAGAGAGAGAGAGAGAGAGAGAGAGAGAGAGAGAGAGAGAGAGAGAGAATCTCATCTCGTTAACATGCGATGAACACATGAATCTCTTTAGAAGCAACGCAAGGCACCACAGGAAGTCCTCTCAAGCTCCAAGTAGTGCTCACTTTCATGTCACATCAGTCCATCGATTTTGCCCCGAACAGCCGTAAATCCTGTGCCTACAGTGAGGCTGGTTCCAGGAAGGACAGAGTCGTTTTTGTGACGGCCTGTGCATGATGCACAACAGTTATAAAAAAGAGCAGCCATCGTCAAGCTCCGCACAAATCACTCCTTCCGAACATAATTCCATGTTGTAGTATTGGTTGAGAAAGGTCATCTCGGCTCTGCTTGGCAACGTGTATCGGCCTTTTGAGTTGAATAACTACTGCGGACCAAACTAGAGACCCGAAACATGCTTTTTCCTGTAGTGAGTACACCAGAATTCATCCGCACTCATAGGGGTTGAAAGGGAAAGTGACTCCGTTGTCTTTGAGAAGGAATTACAGGTCAAACTATTTTCTGTTCCTGCTAAAATGGAGAGAAGCTTTTTTATTTATCAAAAATGACTTTCATGTAGTGCATGGCAAGAGCAGAAGCAGCAGCGCGAGGGGGAAGAGGAGGAGGAGGAGGGGGGGGAGGAGCAGGAGGAAGAGGAGGAGGAGGAGGGGGGAGGGAGGAGGGGGAGGAGGAGGAGGAGGAGGAGGAGGGGGGGGAGGGTAGGGCGGATCAGGAGGAAGAGGAGGAGGAGGAGGAGGGGAGGGAGGAGGAGGAGGAGGAGGAGGAGGAGGAGGGGGAGGGAGAGGGAAAGGGGGAGGGGGAGGGGAGGGGAGGGGAGGGAGGGGAGGGGAGGGGAGGGGAGGGGAGGGGAGGGGAGGGGAGGGGAGGGGAGGGAGGAGGAGGAGGAGGAGGAGGAGGAGGAGGAGGAGGAGGAGGAGGAGGAGAAGGAGGAGGAGGAGGAGGAGAAGGAGGAGGAGGAGGAGGGGGGAGAGAGAGGGAGAGGGGGAGGGAGAGAGAGAGGGGGAGGGGGAGGGAGAGGGAGAGGGGAAGGGAGGAGGGGAGGGGAGGGAGGGGAGGGGAGGGGAGGGGAGGGGAGGGGAGGGGAGAGGAGGGGAGGGGAGGGAGGGGGGGGAGGGGAGGGGAGGGAGGGGAGGGGAGGGAAGGGGAGGGGAGGGGAGGGGAGGGGAGGGGAGGGGAGGGGAGGGGAGGGGAGGGGAGGGGAGGGGAGGGGAGGGAAGGAGAGGGAGGGAGGGAGGGAGGGAGGGAGGAGGAGGAGAGGAGGAGGAGGAGGAGGAGGAGGAGGAGGAGGAGGAGGAGGAGGAGGAGGAGGAGGAGGAGGAGGAGGAGGAGGAGGAGGAGGAGGAGGAGGAGGAGGTGAAGGAGGAGGTGGAGGAGGAGGAGGAAGAGGACTCTTACTAATGCTAGTCCTGCTACTGTTGCAACCATTGCCACTGTTGCCGTTACAAGTAATCTCAGCGACACTGCTAGCAAGTGCTGCAGTGGGTAATAAGGATTCGCACCCACATGAATTTTGCTCAGAAATCAGGTCTGAACGACGATGTAGTCTTGATGCACCCACGCAGCGTCTTTGGCAGCTTGTTAAGGCCCTTATCAGAGCCGCTGGGGAAAAGCACGAAATCCCACCAGCAGGAGATACCTTGTGATGACAGAGGCATAGGGGGACTACGAACGTATGTCCTTTCTTCCCCTGATAAAATGATAATTCCATGTTCCCTGGCGAAGAAATGAAGGAGTAAACCTACTTTCGCAGACTGCGCCCTACTGAGAGCACGTGGCTGATGTTGTGCTTGTGAACTCGCCTGGTCAGGGTGCTCTCCTGGCTCAGACTACCCTATTAGGGTCTGCATCGGGGGTTGTTGCTTCCCCTGACAAGCTAAGCGCAAGAGTTATCGCGCCTGCTTGGTCAGTACACTGCATTATTGTAACTATGGCGGCAATGGACACTGCTAATTTCGAACGATGGCGTGTGCCGGAATTGAAGCAGTTCCTACGGGAAATGCAACAGCCATTGTCGGGGACGAAAGCAGACCTAATTCAAAGGGTCAAGGGCTGTATTGCTTTGAAGGTAAACAAAGCAATCGGCGGGGAATACGACATAGACTGTGCCGACGCTTTGGCCCCAAAGTTTCCAAAACTAACAACACCATCGGGCCAAAACCTTCCTGATCCAGTCAGCCTCAAGACAGGATGGTGTTCGGCAGTGGATTTTCCTGCAGATTTTCGGGATGCAGACCTGTACAACTATTTTGTTTTGAGAATAAGAGTAGTCGTGAACTCCCCTCCCGAGCTTGTGGCAGCCTGTGGGGTGTCAATCTCCTCACAAAGTCCCTCCCCCCTTGCATAACGGACCCACGGTTGAACCTGTGTGTGGCCACTACAACACAAGCATGTACAAGGGAATATGCGCTAAACAGGCCGTTTTTAACCGGACTAACACTTTCCTTTGAAACAAGGTTTGACGTGTACATAGTGTTCCCAGGGCTTGCTCTGGCAGGGCGCACAAACCGCCATATTGTCCTCAGCTCGAACACAAAACGCTCATTTTCAGGATTACTGACACACAAACATAGGCACCGTACCTAAATAACGGTATTAATGTCTCAAAGCACAAAGTAGAGTACATCAATAGTTAATGAATATTGCTACATTATTAATATTGAGTTGTGCGTCGAAATCGAATCAAGTCAAAAGTTGGGCTACAGAGTTGTACTATACTAGACAGCTTCTCGTGTAACTGTGTAGTTCGGACAGAAAACTGTTCGCATATGCTTTACCTACTCTCAGGATAAGTTCCTGAGCTAAGTGTTCGCCCAGTCAAAGATATGCCCGGTTAAGAACTGTCTTAATGAGTGATATCAGACGCATCGACCTGTACATGCAGACAATGGGGATGAACGAACAAACGAATGCATTAATAAATACATAATGACCGACGGAACGAATGAATGAATGAACGAACGAATGGAGCTTTACTGCTTATTAGCCTATGACGGCTAGTTAAGACCAATAACAAGAACATAACTGGAGCAAATGAGACTAAGAGCGAGTCAAGCCTTGATGCCCATAGTTTAAATTTTTTTACGTTTCGCGTAAGGAGACACGATGGGTCTATTCGTAACATCAACAAAAAGGATAAACAAAGACGAACACGGAAACATGAGGAGGACAGCAACAACAACAATGAATATGCGAGTGCATTTAATGATATTTTTAACGAGTCAATGTAGTTTGCGCGAGCTCTGTTCAATAATCATGCACTGCATTCCTGCAGCAGAAATGCTGAGAACGAGAGAGACCTAGTATTCAACAGCACTACACTACACCGATCCACGCCATATTTAGTTACATCTGCTTGCAAGCTCGAACCTAGCTTCGTCACTTCACGCCTGCATACTGCGACAATAAACAAGCAACAGACGTATCTGCTTAAAAACCAAAAATGAACACCTCTTGGTACTGCGTTCTGAAGCCAATTTGTACTGACCGGGAGTCACTAGGCCTACCCTAGAAACCACTTTTTGGTTTCTCTGCGCGAAAGAGCACGCAGCTACTCCTGATTACCAGCTTCGTTGCAGACCCTAATAGATTCAGCTGCAGGGCCCCATCCTTCATCCCTAAGTTCCCCGAATCTGCTGGGGGTCTAATCGCTTTTTCAGTGCCAGCCATCACCAGCACCCCACACCGATATAGGGCGCAGAGCGGAGTTGGGGCAGCCAGTGCTACTGGAACTTGCAGCTGGAGCAGAGCATCAAGGCTGTCTGCTCTCTCTGTCAACTGCACTCACTCAAATATGGCCCAGAATAGCTTCCAGCGGTTAGCCAACGGTTGAAAAGAAAATGTAGCAGTGAAAACAAAGACAGACGAGATAGAAACAAAGAAAGATAGTGAAAGAGGGTTTTCCGCTCCTTGTAGCAGCCTACCAAGATTCTGAAGAGGGGGTGAAGAGACGGGCGTATACTTTGGAGAGAGATAACTGATGTCAACGTGGCACTGCCAATTCGAAAAAAGATATCTCTAATGTGCCTATAAATAATGTGCACACTATGTCGATCCTTGGCCGCAAAGAATCGCCATGCAATAATCAGGGTGAAGAATCTTAAGCCGATAATTTTCCCTACTGATATTTACGCCAGCACTGGTTTGCATGGGAGAGTAGAAATTCATTGTAACTCCCCATAGCTTTTATCTGGTACGTTTTCTTTTTGGTCCTCAGTTTACAGGGATATCACGTTCCTTTAATAGAAAAGCCTAACTCTTAAAAAGCATATTATCGCATCCATTTCATTCCGGTGCTTTTACCTTTGGTCTTGAGGCAAAAAACAAAGTGTGTAAATTGATGCATTACAGTTTTCTTCCAGGCGTGAAGTACAGGACGGCCGTGCTTTGTCTACGCATACTATGTCAATCTTCACTCTCAAGCAGAGTTAATAATCTATCAACTTTGCCCGGTTTCTGCCTTCCATGAAGATACAAGCTAAATGAATATATGTAGTAGAGTGGAGACATCATTATGCCCACAACATCCTTTTGGGCGGAGAACGATGCAAAAAACTGCAGAAAACGATGTGCATCTGTCGATACAACGAAGCTGTATGTTATGCTAGGGTTTCCGAAAGATGGTTCGCATAAATGCTGAAAGTGCGCATGTTATATAACTACACTCAAAAGCAACGGACTTTAAATGGACCTTCCCTCACAGCCAACAGCAGGTACGAAAACAGAGTCCAGAGGGTAGGCATTGCGTGGCTAGAAAAGGGAAAGCATGCTATTGGCATTATCACAAGAGAAGCAAACTAGATATGTCAAAGACCCTTCGTTCATTTTATCTTGGCAGACAGAAGATGTAAACCCTCGGTGAAAGACCAACAAGCATAGGCTCAAAATGGCTTCCTCTGTTTGTGTTAGCTAGCAGAGATTTGTTCAAAAGCCTGCATCCATAAACCATCGTAGCCGTCAAGGAAATCTGGATCGGAATCGTTGACGATGGCCTAGAAGTCAACATTTGGATGTGAATTATGGCTCTGTGGCCGAGTGTTTAGCGCTCTGGACCTACAGTCGCTTGCAGCCAGTGGGTACGGCGTTCGAAGCTGCGCGGTTCCCAGAGTTGCATCCTTCAGCAAGATGCTTAACTTGCATTGCTTCTCCCCACCCAGGAGTAAAACCGGGTACATGTGAGGGCAATGTTGGCAAAATGTAGTGCCAGCATTGGGTTGGAATACTCCCCAGGGAGCGGAGTTGGTGCTGGTACCTGACTGTGTGCGTCTTAAATGTCTGTCACTATGCTTGTTGTGAGGTACCAGTGAGGATTGATCAAGATGCCCAGTGATCAGGGGGTAAAGTGTAAAGCGGTTTGAGCACCGATCAATGGTGGAAAGTCGCTATATAAAATCACACCTTTACCTTTACTCTCAAAACTGTGTACTCTCCCAAGGAGCTTAATAGTTGAAAACGAGGCAAGAATTAAGCTACATGTCATGTGACAAGCATTTGCATTCCAAAAGCTCAAAATGTCTCGTATTTTCCACATCAGCGCGCTACCAGGCGCCAAATGTAACTTGCGGAACCGTACATAAATTTCTCCGTGAAATCATTTATCACGTTAGAAAAAAATGTGTTTAAGACTGACAAGTGGAATAGAGATAAACTGAGTTGAAGAATCAAAACATAAACAGGTAACTTACCCTGTGAGGTTTGGTTTCGTGCTTCATGGACAAACTCCTTCGCTTCAATGGAAGTGCGTGCAGAGCATTCACTTTCTGCATTCACTTTCTCTAATGTTCCACAACTTGGCACGAGGTGCCTGTATATGTTTGATCCATGGACTCCAGTTCTTGCAACCTCTTCGACGACTACAAATTCTGTGTTATCGTAGTTCCTTTGGGAATGTTTTCTAATCCTTTCGCATACGCATCGAGTGATATATCACAAGAAAGCGTTGTACACCTTTAAAGCGTTCCACGATACTGGGCCATCAGCGTTTTGTGACGACCGATAGGCACTTGGTTAACGTAGGTCTCTTCCGAGAAAATCTTGCTGTCACATTATATTTGCCTAACTTGACAGACAAATTCAGGGCTGGAAATATATTGGATCCCAGTCGATAAGGATGAGCGACGTTCCATTATTGACCTGACCCCCCTGAACTATAGCTTCTGCAGACAGAGCATTTTTCAGAGGTATGTTTACACGTGCACAAGTGCTGGTTCTAACAATCGAAAAGCAAACACAGCGAAAAATTCGTTCAGCATGGACTATCATTGCAAAATTGGGGGTATAAATATCTTTCAAGAAGCCGCATACTCTCTATGGAATGACGCATTAGAAAGAGCTGCAGTATAGTATCATGTACATACCACTGAAAAAAGGTACAATGTTGAAAGCCTGTTTTAACTGAGCAACGTTTCAGCCTATTTTGATGTAGTTCTGCGTCCTGATTGGTTAGATAAGACTGCTACTACAGAGAACTAGATCTGCGTCCTGATTGGTTAGATAAGACTGCTACTACGGCGATTTAGTTCTGCGTCCTGATTGGTTAGATAAGACTGCTACTACGGCGATTTAGTTCTGCGTCCTGATTGGTTAAATAAGACTGCTACTACGGCGATTTAGTTCTGCATCCTGATTGGTTAGATAAGACTGCTACTACGGCGATGTAGTTCTGCGTCCTGATTGGTTAGATAAGACTGCTACTACGGCGATTTAGTTCTGCATCCTGATTGGTTAGATAAGACTGCTACTACAGAGAAGTAGTTCTGCGTCCTGATTGGTTAGATAAGACTGCTACTACGTTGAAGTAGGCGTAAGTATTGCTCAGTTAAAACAGCCCTCAAGGTCGCCGGCAGCTTTCGGTTTTCGTTCAAAAGCGTCAGCATGGAACTCTCTGCAGCATATAGACTGCTGGTAACGGGTGAAAAATAAAACACAGCAACAATGTAGTGTATCAGGATCGATTTGAATGCGAGGCAAACAGGTGACCGAACACAGAACCTCGCTTTGCTTTGCGTCATTGGAAGCTAAATTCGGTACAAAACAGTTGATATGTTGTTAAATAGACGCACTTTACCATCTGTATGACCTCATTTTTTCTAACCAAAAAGAGCTTTTGCGAAAGTAGTAGTTTATTATTAATTTACCAAAATATAACAGTGGCTTTCCCGATATATCAATACTTGTCCAACATTAAACGCTATTTTTTGCTAATGGAAAATATGCTTTTTGTGAAAATGGTATATTTAAAAGAGTGCATTAAAAATGAAATCATTTCATATATTCGAATTTACCCATGTTCTTTTTCAAATCCGAGATCACATACAAGATCGTATGATCAAGCCCCGTGTCGTTACCAAGGTAACGTCGAGACCTATTTTTGAAACTAAAAATGAGAACTCTTTCTACGGCCTTGACCGGAGTCGCATGAGACATGCATGTTGTGTATGATTAATTTATTCTAATAAAGAGCAGTATTCTTTTCTTTCTGACGCATTTTTTCGCTTTCCTAATCTACGCTAAAAGTAACCACGTGCACAGCATGTGACAACACATTTATTTCGAAATACTGCATGAATTCCTGCAACACTTTACCAAAGAAAGAAAGAAAGAAAAAACCCGAAAGATACCAGGTCAATTGATCACAAAACTAAAACGTTATTTGAAGAAAAAAAAGTGCCTATTGTACGAATACTCTCGATGACTCCTTTATGGTAAAGTGCACATAACTTTTAGTGAGTTTCGAGAGGTCAGCCAAAGTACTACGCTGTCGCAGGAAGAAAAACGACGTAGCTTCGGGCCGGCAGCAGGATTCAAGAGTTCATCCGAGATCGTGTCCAAGACAAGGCAACGCGAGAAAGATCCAGACACGCTCGGACCTCGCTGCAGACAGATGCGTCCTGGTGGAAAGTCACACATCCACATATATGTTTACCACCACCAAAACCACAGCTTCCATGACACAACCACAACCATCACCACAATAAAACACCATCACACCACCACCGCACCACCATCGCGCCACCATCACTGTTACCGCAGCCACCGCTGCATCGCTAGTGGGGGCGTCCAGCACGACCACCACATCACCAACAGCAACAACAATGGAACGACGAGAATACATTGAAATTGTGGTTGCCTGTCTCGATACCGAGACACACGGAATAATAATAACAAAATCGGTTTCTTGGTGTAACTTACAGTAGCTCAGAATTAAAGGCCTCCTCACACGAGGACTCGTTTGTTGCGACTATGCTGTTTCCATAGGAAATGTGGCGCTCGCAAGTGGGAAAACAATGTTTCGGGCGTGCTCAGATGTGGCAACGTTCTGCCGACTATGCTATTTCCATATGAAATGTGGCGCTCGCAAGTCCCAAAGCAATGTTCTGTCGAGTGTCCGCCCAACAGAAACACGCACTGTTTTTCTTGTCCGTCGGACACTACCTTGAACACTCCCTCGAACATCCAATCAGATGGGTTCCTGCTTGTGATGTAGGGGTGGACCATATGTCCAGCAATGTCCAAATGGCGGCCTCGCCACGCTCAGTTCGAATTTTCTGTGGCTTCTGCTGCTTTACCCGTCACTTGTAGGCTGTCTCGACGCCTTCATATGACTTTCTTGTACTGCTCTTCATCGCTGTACCTTTCTAATGTGTGCAGTTTATTGCGAAAAACCTGTTGACATCACAAGGAGCGCAGCTGACGCGATCGAATTCGAAGAAAATACACCACCAGCCCCGTGTTTCATGACTGGGCAGAGCGGAGTTAATAACGGATATGAGATGCAATTTCAAACCATAAGACGTTTTTCTTGCTTTGTTTTGGGGGAACAAGTTGGTTGGTGAATTGTAAATGGACAGAAATACCACAATATCACTATGAGCACGATTTTACGGGGAAGTTGGGAAGACATCTATCAACACACTCATCATTCTGAACACAGAGATATAGTATTGACTATTGACTAGTCTCAGCCACGCTGAATGCACACTCATTTCAGTACAATATACATGGGCTAGTGGGTATAGTTGTCGACTACCTCGCAATTCACTCAGGTTTGTTTTCTGGCCAATGCCCTCGTATGTAATTCTTTATGTAAATCTCACCCCAGTCCTCCTCTAACGTTTTACCGGACACAAGAAAATTCCGTAGTCTTTCAGCAAAACTTGCAACATGTGAGGAGGCCTTAAGGTATGGACAAGTTGCAAACGTCCGCGGTTTGGAGTTTCTCCTTCTGCGAAGGAGAGATAAAGCAGTATGGTATTGTAGGACCTTTTTCTTCGGTTTCGTTGATTGCGACATCAGTGGAACATTAAGATAAAACCCCAAAGAAGGCAGGATGTCGAAGTATTAAACGAAAAGGCGATTTTCTTATCGCGGAATAAGCCATTCAGCAGTCGTTCGATAAACTCATGCTTGCAATGAAAGCACGACCCTGAGGAGAGAAGATGTTGTTTCTATCCAGCGAGGACGATGACATTGTGGTCCGTCTGTACGTCATTGGCAACAAAGATGAGACTGCCGCCTAAGCTCAGACACACAGAACTTGTGGGATAGAAGGCAGACAAATGTGTCGAAATTAACAAACAGTGTAACGTGCTTATTCCCACATACTTCCTTTGATGACTTGGCAAGAAAAAACTATTCCTTGACGTTTTAATTTGTTCTAGCTTGTTCCTCTCGAGGAACTGTGGTCGGCAGCCACTTTTTACCATCGGATGTCTATCACTCACACACATACACACACACACGCACACACGCATACACACATACACGCACACACGCACACACGCACACACACACATAGCCACACATGCACACACACACACACACACACACACACATAGACACACATACACACTGTGGTGAGATCACCCCCTTCCCCCTTTGGATTAAGTTATTTACTTATTATGGCTCCGCCGGCCGTAGATGATAGCAAAATATCATGGCTCCGCCAGCCGTAGCTTAGTTGAAAGTTTCCATGCCCGTGTTCGCGGGAAAGTGTTTTCCATTGATTGAAAGGAAGAACGCTACTGGAGACTTGACGAGGGAGGGGCCTTGTCTTATATGGGGGTCCTGCGATTGGCTGGAAAATGACCGAGTTCGATCGCGTCCATGCAGAAAGTATAAATATGCCTACAAACCAGCGCCAGCGCCGACGACGAACATCAAGACCTAACGCCGCTCCGAGGATTGCACCACTCTCCGCGCCAGAAGTTGTGTCATCCTTCGTCACTCCAGAAGAGACGCCGATGGTTGCGTCACTCTCCGCGCCAAAATATTATGTCAACCTTCCTCCCTTCACTCCACGTTGAGAGGAGATACCACGCCTGCAACGCCTGTGTCCATCTCTGAGTGAAGACACGCTTGCAGCGCCCGTGTCCATCTTCAAGTGAAGACACGCTTGCAACGCCCGTGGCCATCTCTGAGTGAAGACGCGCTTGCAACGCCCGTGTCCATCTCCTAGTGAAGACGCGCTTGCGACACCCGAAGCAGTCCGTTCAGAACGAATACCGACGACTGAGAGAAAAGGCAGAAGATTCTTTGAAAGAATACAATTGGCTTGCAATGGTTGTGCTTGTGATCGAATGCAATTATTTCCCCTTCCCCTCCTCCCCTACTTTTCCCTCCGGTGCATCAAGAACCACTGCGACGAAGATTGCCAAGGGCAGGGGCCCTCGTGAAGTCTGAGCGGTTGAACCACGATTGACACGCAGCTCCTTCAAGAGCAGCAGCAGCCGAGACAAGAGTGAAGGAGACTGTCGGATAAGTTACTTTCGATTGGCTGGCAGGCCATTCGTTCTCCTATATGATTATGATTATGCTTATGATTATGAGTATTGTTGCTGTTGCTTGATTTATCCCTCGCGGTAACGTTGATTCATTCCTCCATCACCCTGGCATGGTAATTAAAATATTTTGACAATTTGACCTATGATCTCACCGTCTTTGTCTCGTGTTTGTCTTTGATGGAATGACTGTGTGAGAGTGTCACAAGTGGATCGAGTGAATTCCCCTAGACCTTTGACCTTTCAGTAAAACGAGCTGGTCGGGCTTGACACACACGCACACACAGACACACATGCACACACACACACACACACACACACACACACACACACACACACGCGAACACCCACACTCATTCATGTATGCATGCATGCACGCACGCATGCACTAACACATACACACACATACACACAAATACATCTCACACAAACACACGTGTACACACACCACATACGCACATATACACACGCCACACCAACACAAAACCTTACACACCACGCAAATACATGTACAAACACACACGCGCGCACACACAGAGAGAGAGAGAGAGAGAGAGAGAGAGAGAGAGAGAGAGAGAGAGAGAGAGAGAGAGAGAGAGAGAGAGAGAGAGAGAGAGAGAGAGAGAGAGAGAGAGAGAGAGAGAGAGAGAGAGAGAGAGAGAGAGAGAGAGAGAGAGAGAGAGAGGGAAGAAAATCAAGACTCACGTATGGATCGGGTGTCCTTTTACCTCCAGCACGGTCTCCTAGAATCTCAGGCAATCTGATGCGAGGTGTACATCAAGGCCATGGATGACCGTTTCCTCCTCTGCAGAGCTTGAACTGGAACCCTGAAACATAATTAAATTTTTGTTCAAATTTTACACAAAGTACTAAGAATGGCATTTTCCACTCCAACAGGAATTCACAAATAGATTAGCTATGTCTGAATAAGTATTTGTCTTTTCTACTTATCTAGAAATGTTCTTCAAAGACAGGCAAATAGTCAAACAGCTCAACAGTTTTGTTCAAAGTTTAGTGCGTATGTGAACAAAGGAAGTTATCGTCAAATCATTTCCAGCGGACGTAACTTTTTTCCTCTGGTCTCTACACAAATTATTGTGTGCACTACTGACAGCTAAGTGGACTTAGTGTCGGAAGTTATTTCCCTTTATTTGGTTTGCTTGTCATTAACGCAATTTATTTTCTTTTTCTCCTCCTCCTCCTCCTCCTTCTTAAAGGAAGAGTAAGTAACATGACCTTTGTTCACGCGGAGAAAAGAAAGCAGAAATCAATTGCAGCGTATTTACATGTGTAATATGTTTTTACATTTCTTGCTTACATTATCACATGCTCGACACACTGGGCCTCAGTAGGATGGGGTAAGAATAGACCCACCGCGCCTCCCTCCGTCATTCGTCAGAGTCAAATGACTAGGGAAGTGGAGATTTAATTAAGATTTTCAGGGCCTGAAATGGGCTATTAATGCTGAAAAGCTGTAAGATCTCCTCCATCCATCTAATCAACACTAATTTACAGTCTGAAGAAGCGATCGTGTTGGCGTGACATGCATACCCCTTTTCATCATTTCCAGCAGTGACAAATGTGTTCATTTCCTGAATTAACGAAATGCACTTTCCACGATAAGGTAGAATTGTTGAATTTTAATTAAATGACAAGTAGCACAATTGTAATGATCACTGTTCTAATTGAAAAATAATTTTGCTGAAAGAGTTCCATATACATGTACACATACAAGATGTTCATGTCAAATATGATGTGAAAAATTCTTCCGTATTTGATTTTGTTTATTGTGCAGTTCAACGTTAATAATTCGATCCAAATGTCCATATTCATAGCTAAATCCTGCCTATCCATAATCAACTTATAATCCAAGTGCATATAGATACTCGGGAAAGCTATCTTGTTGCAAGAGCTTGACCCTATCATAGTGTCGATTCCAATTAGACAGATTAAACAAACAAGAAGGGCAAATATTATATGGCGAGCTGTCAATTTTCACCATACATCACGACCAAACTTTGGTCACCCAAGGGGAGTCACGCCCTACCCCACCGGACCAGACAGTCATCCCTCCATCGGGCGCCAGGGGGAGCGTCCAGACAAACCAAAGACTTCTTGCCCGACTTCCCATGCTTGGCCTTCGCCCAGATCTCATTGACTCCCCATACTCTCTCTTACCCCCCTACTGTCCTCGAACTGGCCCAAGCCCTCCCCTCACCCAGACCTTGGCAGGTTAAACGACAGCAGATGGACCCCACAGTATTCTTTATCTTTACTCAGATCCCTTCCCTTTTCTGTCAATCCATCCTAACCTTTCCCTCCCCACTCACCCCTTCCCCCCCTCCCCACCTGTCCACCAATCCCCTCCTTCCACCCTTTTCTTTCAGTATCCACAAACCCACTATGCCTGGTCAAGTCAGGGTATAGATAGGAATGCTGGACATATAAAATATACCTTTTAGCTCTATTCTCTCCTGCCACCCTTAATCCATAATCTTCGCCCAACCTACAGGGGGTGGGCAGTTTGAATGCAGATGATCTCAAACCCACAGTCCCTGGCCACTCTTTTTCTTCTCTTTTCCATTGTCAACAAAGCCTCACTCCCATCTGATCCGTTCTACCCTATCCCTAACTGCCTATCCTGGGGCACATGGGCAGTTTGGATGCAGTAGGCACATCTTACTGTCCCAAAGCGGCGTACCCCCTGGCGACGGTCGCGTTCCATAGACGCAACAGCGATGGCCAAAAGCACCCAGTCAGCCAGAGTGAATCAATATCAGCTATATTTGCAGCAAATCACTCCGCCTATTACAAGAGGACATGAAGAATGGAAATTGGTCTTATTTCCCATGATGTTTAGAGAGCATGCGATCATTTGTTCGACTCTCACGGGATGGGGCCTGCCTCCTCTCTGACCAGCGCGAGCCAGACTAGCGGGCAGCCTCATTTCCGAGACAGTGCTGGGCTTCCTATAACAGACTGCAGAGTCAACGATAATCAGTCTCAAGGTCTGGTCACATTGGCGCCGGGCGTTAGTGGCGCTAGTGGCAAAATCGTAGCATTTTTGGCAATGGTCAGGTTAAGAGTGCATTATCAAGATCAAGCTCTCGAAAGAAAATATCCTTGTTATTATGTGCTGGAAAGTATGGGCAAAACTCAATTTGATATCATTTTGCTATTATAAATGATATCCCTTGCACTGTGATTTACACCCAAAAATATGTAAAATCGCAAATTGTATTAAGGACTTTCTATCCTGGTCGCCACAAGACCAGTGGCATTGAATGCAGCGAACCGTGCTTGTTACACCCGGGAATCGCATCACCAGTGTGCACACGGCATTAGGAATGTCAGTCACTAGGTCACGGAGCTCGTAATTTTGGCGATGTCTAACATTGTTGTCTTCAGTGTGACCACCAAACAAGACAGCTGCCACCAGGTCCTAAAGAAGCAAACAGGTTAAGCCTGTGAGTACAATTTAAAGGCAAAGGCTTCGTCTGAAAGCTCCTGATTCCTCTCCCAACGTAGGGAAGGCACTGATATGCTAAAACTGAGGTCTGTAGGGTAACCCAAGACTGATAGTCCCTTATCTGGGCTCCACAACCATGCAAGCATACGACATACATAAGCCGGAAATGAATCATTTCTGTATTATGGCCTCTGAGAGAAGTTTAGTCGTTGCTCCTTAGACAGGCACAGTATAGAGTTTCTCTTGTGTTCTATACAGATAAGCCAGACAGCCTCACTTTGGAACTGGAGATTCTCATACCCATGACAATCAGAATCGTAACTTGGGACCTCCAGCGTCTGGACGTCGGTTCAGATACATCGAATGCAGCAATGAAGCCAATGTTTTAGAAAGAGAGAGAAACAGACATACAGACAGACAGACATAGAGACAGAGAGACAGACAGAGAGACAGACAGACAGAGAGACAGACAGACAGAGAGACAGACAGACAGACAGACAGACAGACAGACAGACAGACAGACAGACAGACAGACAGACAGACAGACAGACAGACAGACAGACAGACAGACATACAGACATGCACAGAGAGACAAGACAGATAAAGACAGAGACAGACACAGAGGCACAGACACAGCAAGCCAGCCACTGACACAGAGACAACGACAGACCGAGACAGAGACAGACAGAGACAGAGACAGAGATGACAGACAGGCAGAACAGACATACATACAGACATAGTGAGACGGAGCGAGCGAGCGAGTGAGCGAGAGAGAGAGAGAGAGAGAGAGAAAGAGAAATAGAGAGAGAGAGAGACAGAGAGAGGCAGAGACCGAGAAAGACAGAGACAGTGAGACAGAGAGACTGAGAGACACAGAGATTGAGATACAGAGAGAGACGGACGGGCTGATGGACAGAGACAGAGACACACAGTGAGAGAGAGAGAGATAGAGAGACTGATAGACAGAGAAACAGACAGACAGACAGACAGACAGACAGACAGACAAACAGACAGACAGACAGACAGATAGACAGAGACAGAGAGAGAGGGAGAGACAAAGGGAGACAGAGAAAGAGAGAGACGGAGACAGAAAGAGAGAGAAAGAGAGAGAGAGACAAAAAGAGACAGACAAGAGAGAAAGAGACAGACAGACAGAGAGACAAACAGAGAAACAGACAGAGAGAGAGAGACAGCCAGAGAGAGAGACAGACAGAGAGAGAGAGAGACAGACCGACGGACGGACGGACGGACGGACGGACGGACAGACAGACACACAGACAGACACACAGACAGACAGACAGACATACAGGGGGAGGAGGAGGGCGAGAGAACATATGTTTGCCAAGTACTTACCACCCCCGAAGATTTCCCATGTCACGCTCCAAGATTACGCTTCGTCGTGTCATTATGCTACGTTGCATTACGCTGTCACATTGTGGTATGTACTGTGTTCCACGGAAGCCATCCATTGCATGCACAACGTCGCATTACGCTGTCACATTGTGGTATGTACTGTGTTCCACGGAAGCCATTCATTGCATGTGCTACGTCGAGACAACCGCCGCGTACTCATCTGAAGTCGCTTTGTCGTTCCAAAGATAATTGAGAAATTTGTTTCTGCAACATGTATTCTTGAGGTTCATTTTTTTTGCTGCTATTTTTGTTGCTGTTGTCGTCGCTTTTGTCGTCGTTGTTGTCCTTGTGTTGTAAGACAAGAGACGTTTTCGATGTACATATTCCGAAGTGGTTGTAAACAATTTACCAGTAAAAGTACAATCTCCCCGAGGAGGTCTATTAACTTCCATAACAGCTCCATCACGAAAATGCTTTGTAGACAAATTAAGAAACCCCTCACAAGTAAGTAAGAATGCCACACTAAACTCTGCTCTACACGACATCGCTGACCAATTGAATATGTTAGGAAGGCTTGTAAAAAGACACACGTGCACAATAAATGGCATTCACACAAACACTGTCCACTGAAACACTAAAAGCGAATGCCAACCACGTCACTAAAAATATTTTTATATCACGAAAGAAACGTCTGGGAAAAGGAAGGGTTTTTCCCCGTGGAACCTTGAAACGTCCGCAGGACTGCTAGTGCCCTCGGGAAGTTCATTCAGTGTGAATATTTTAGAGTCAGTTTCCCCAGTAGGGAGTGAAACGCACGCCACTGCAGAAAATGGCCAAGTCTGAAGCAGGAAACAGCTCGAGACACAATAAGAGAGTTTTTGGCGAAGAAAAAGAGGAAACCAATTGCATTCGGAAACGTGACTGCAACATCGCAATCATACAAAAACAGACACCTACTCCAAATGGCTTTAAAACTTTAATGATGCCAAGCTTACATGATTGTGGTCATTTTCTATTGCATTGTTCAAGAAATACATTCGCACCTTTTTAAATTAACAGCTGCCAGGAATCTCATATATATTTACGAACTCGAGAACAAAAGAGACGATACTATGCATAATAAACAGCTTCTCTTCCAGAGAATTCATTAAAATGTATATTTACATTTATATGACACTAAGAAAACAGATGTTTCCATGATCCACCTTACATCCAAAGAGATGACTGGGACGACGTTAAAGAAGTTTTTTTTGACAAATTAGATTTTTTTCTGGGCTTCCGTATGAACAAGAACTGGTCTAAACCCATGATCAGATGTGTTAAATAACGTATTTGTTAACGGCTATGGAGAGCGAAAATACGAACTAAAGAATAATTTTGTTTATTAAGCTATCGGCGCCTTTCAAGTGTACAGTGCACGTACATTACAAGTGTACAGTGCACGTACATTACAAGTGTACAGTGCACGTACATTACAAGTGTACAGTGCACGTACATTACAAGTGTACAGTGCACGTACATTACAAGTGTACAGTGCACGTACATTTCAAGTGTACAGTGCACGTACATTACAAGTGTACAGTGCACGTACATTTCAAGTGTACAGTGCACGTACATTACAAGTGTACAGTGCACGTACATTACAAGTGTACAGTGCACGTACATTACAAGTGTACAGTGCACGTTCATTACAAGTATACAGTGCACGTACATTACAAGTGTACAGTGCACGTACATTACAAGTGTACTGTGCACGTACATTACAAGTGCACTGTGCACGTACATTACAAGTCTACAGTGCACGTACATTTTAAGTCTACAGTGCACGTACAATACAAGTCTACAGTGCACGTACATTACAAGTCTACAGTGCACGTACATTACAAGTGTACAGTGCACGTAGATTACAAGTCTACAGTGCACGTACATTACAAGTGTACAGTGCACGTACATTACAAGTCTACAGTGCACGTACATTACAAGTGTACAGTGCACGTACATTTCAAGTGTGCAGTGCACGTACATTACAAGTGTACAGTGCACGTACATTTCAAGTGTACAGTGCACGTACATTACACGTCTACAGTGCACGTACATTACAAGTCTACAGTGCACGTACATTACAAGTCTACAGTGCACGTACATTACAAGTGTACAGTGCACGTACATTACAAGTGTACAGTGCACGTACATTACAAGTGTACAGTGCACGTACATTTCAAGTGTACAGTGCACGTACATTACAAGTGCACAGTGCACGTACATTACAAGTGTACAGTGCACGTACATTACAAGTGTACAGTGCACGTTCATTACAAGTGTACAGTGCACGTACATTACAAGTGTACAGTGCACGTACATTACAAGTGTACTGTGCACGTACATTACAAGTGCACTGTGCACGTACATTACAAGTCTACAGTGCACGTACATTTTAAGTCTACAGTGCACGTACAATACAAGTCTACAGTGCACGTACATTACAAGTCTACAGTGCACGTATATTTCAAGTGTACTGTGCACGTACATTACAAGTGTACAGTGCACGTACGTTTCAAGTGTACAGTGCACGTACATTACAAGTGTAGTGTGCACGTACATTTCAAGTGTACAGTGCACGTACGTTACAAGCGTACAGTGCACGTACGTTACAAGTGTGCAGTGCACGTACATTACAAGTGTGCAGTGCACGTACGTTACAAGTGTGCAGTGCACGTACATTTCAAGTGTACAGTGCACGTACGTTACAAGTGTACAGTGCACGTACGTTACAAGTGTGCAGTGCACGTACATTACAAGTGTACAGTGCACGTACTTTTCAAGTGTACTGTGCACGTACATTACAAGTGTGCAGTGCACGTACATTACAAGTGTGCAGTGCACGTACATTACAAGTGTGCAGTGCACGTACGTTACAAGTGTGCAGTGCACGTACATTACAAGTGTGCAGTGCACGTACATTTCAAGTGTACTGTGCACGTACATTACAAGTGTACAGTGCACGTACACTACAAGTGTACAGTGCACGTACATTACAAGTGTACAGTGCACGTACATTACAAGTGTACAGTGCACGTACATTACAAGTGTACAGTGCACGTACATTACAAGTGTATAGTGAACGTACATTACAAGTGTACAGTGCACGTACATTACAAGTGTACAGTGCACGTACATTACAAGTGTACAGTGCACGTACATTACAAGTCAACGACTCCGGAGTAAATCAACTAGTCAATGTAGAATTCGTTTTGCTCCGTTGAATGTGGGGTGTGGGTGGGATGGGTGTGAGTGGAGGGAGAGGGAGTGAGAGAGAGAGAGAGAGAGAGAGAGAGAGAGAGAGAGAGAAAGACAGAGAGAGAAAGACAGAGAGATGGGGGAAAAAGAAAGAGAGAGAACGAACGAACGAATAGGTTTATTTGCTCAGGCAACCCGCCCATCACAACATTACAAATGGAAAACTTTGGTTGACGCAATTTTCACAGCGTCGTGTGAGAGAGAAAGAGAGAGAAAAGAGAGAAAGAGAGAGAAAAGAGAGAAAGAGAGAAAAGAGAGAAAGAGAGAGAAAAGAGAGAAAGAGATAGAAAGAGAGAAAGAGATCGAGAGAGAAAGAGAAAGAAAGAGATAGAAAAAGAGAAAGAAAGAGAAAAGACAAAGAGATAGAGAGCAAAAGAGAAAGAGAAAGAAAGAAAAAGAGAAAGAAAGAGAGAGTGAGAGTGAGAGAGAGAGAGAAAGAGAGAGAGAGAGAGAGAGAGAGAGAGAGAGAGAGAGAGAGCGAGAGCGGCAGACCCCTGCCCTACTCCCTACTCACCCTACCCCCGATGGACAGAGACCCACAGACAGGCAGATATACACACAAGCACGCATGCAAAAACACACACAATCACATAGGTATGCACGCACACGCAATATGCACATAAACAGACTTGATTTAAAACTGTAATATAATCTCACAAACGTCGTACACTACACGAACATTATACTTTCTTTTGCATCGCTGATAATATAATTTGTGATTAAACATTGCTTTATGCAAGACTTTTATTCATAGAAATAACAACAAATTACTGTGTAATAATCGACTGAAGCATATTATAATTATTTATGCAAAACAGTGTACTCTTGCATATGTGTTTATGTGAATTCTTAACTCCTTTTGATATGCTACTTGTAGTCTAATAAAGAAGCATCAGCGCATTTCGCTGACCATGAAGACCGTCAGCATGCGATTTTCTTTTCGAGATTTCGAGCATTCATCCACACATGAAAACCCCCCAGATATCTACCAGTCGTATCAAGATTAACTCATTTCGTATTAAGCCTGTTTTTAACACGCACGCTCAGACTTGAACTGACTTGAGCATCATGTGCACGTACATACCATTCAATTTTAAGTGAAAGGTTACGTTAACAAGACAAACACTTCAGCAGTTAAAGTCCATTAAGTTACGTAAAGACATTTAAAACGAGAAGAAGTTCAAGTGTACTGAAAAGCCGATGCTCCGCCAAGAGCAATCTGTTTGGCAACAGCCAGTTGCACAATAGACATTCCTGCACGGGAAATCTTCCCGACTCCTGTCACTGACAGACGGTCTGGGTGAGTCTGCTGCCCCGTGTGTGTGGCACTCGCGCAGAGTGGTAGAGAAGGTCGGCAACCCTTGGTATGTCGAGAAATGAAAGAATCCCCGAGTACATGCAAATCTCACTTCCGGGGCGCGATGGAAATCCTGCAGACTTTCCCCCTGCCCCCCAAAAATACCCGTCTAGTTTATGTAAGCTTAGTGGCAGCTGAAACCCCACGGCATATGCTACAGTCGCGGAGCGTTTGAGCAGAAATATTTAGACGTGGCGGGGTAGTATCGAGTCATTGACAGGCTGGAATGAGTGCGGAGTTGGCAGCTCTTGCCCATCCAGTACCTTCTCAGTCTCCTGAAGTTCCTTGAGGGTTTTCTACAGCATTCCTATATATCGGATGCCAAATCCAGGGCACTATCCACCTCTCACAGAAAATTCCAGAGCTTCTAGCTAGTAAGAGAAGAATGTGCTTATCTGTCCACTTCTTTCTGATCTCTCCAGTTCAGAGCTCTCAGGAGCAAGTAATTTGACAATTTAACACGAAGACTGGAACTCCACTATGGCAGGTTTTCGTCCACGCTGATGTTAGGCGTCAGTATGCAATCTTTCAACGATACTATTGTTTGCATGCATATGTAAGTAAAAGGAGAACATACGGAGTTCTACAACACTCACTACCGCTAGTGAGTTGACAGTACCAAGGAGCAAATGCAAGCCAACATACACTAATTATCTTAGGAGAAAACTGTCGCGTGATGCGCGACGAAAAGTGTGATGTAGTGTTATTGAGTGTTATTGTTAAATTGGTTGTATGTGAATCTACTCCGTGTCTGCGTTCGAGCGTTTGGCGCATTGGGCGGAGCTATCGTGTAGCGGGGGCTACTGCGTCACTCCAGGGGGGACTGGGGGGTCTCTTGGAGGTGGTATAGCGTAATACTACAGGGTACACACGTTCTCCAGCATGGGCTGAGAGCCCGCGAACTTTGTTAAGTGATGATTGGAGAAAACACTAGAGGCGGGAAAATTCTCATTATTGATTGGTGGGTAATCACGTGGGAGAAGCGACGCGAAGGCTCGATAGCATCTGGGTGATTAGTTCAATTCCATTGGTCTGGATGGAGGGAGCAAGCGCGCATCGTCTATGCCACTAACGCTTAAGCTGCGTGGGCAGCTTGCGGACAAAGTCTTTTCGCTCTGGTGGAGTTTCTCTGTGTCAACTCAGGCTAGAAGTTGAGCACGTGAGAATGGGAAGGGAGTCTTCCAGTGACTAGGACGGAGTTTCCGTGGACCACACCACGGCCTGACGACTGAGGTGAATATTGCTGTCTCGCCATATTGCTTTCACCGCGTGGGGTGTTTGACTGTTTGATCTGGGCGGGAAACAGGTCATCCGTTTGGCATGGGTGATTCGTACCTCTAAGTCTAAAGTAAATCTATGGGAAATCACTGGGACGAGTAACTGTCTCCATGTGGAAATGATTTAGGGGTTCACTTTGTGAGTAATGAAGTTTTGATTCAAACTTTCTCGCCGGGAGCGGGTAAAGCGGTTCAACTGGGCATCGGGATTGGGATGCACCGCTTAAACTTTGAATTTCGTATGAGTGGGCTCAAAATGAGAAAAAAGAAAAGGGTAGTTTGTTTATGGGGGCGAAAACGATTGTGTGTTTCAGGCTACTTGGCTGTTCGGCTGCCTGCGTTCTTAGCCGCTCAGCCGCTGGGTTGCTTTGCTGCTTGTCTGGTTATCTACGTGTCTACCGGTCTACCGACCTACTCGTACCTTCGTTCCTACGTAATTCTATGGGTGCTGTGACTGCTACTGGTAAAGCTCTGCAGTATCGTCACGTCGAGTCCGCACGGGTGGATCTCGAGGTATATCGTCGTCTCTGAGGGAAGCTGCGCCGGCAGGGGTCCAGGTGCGAGGCTGAGAGCGACACTGGAAGTGCACGGGAACGCTTCGTCTGACCGTATTGGTTCCTACGGTCGTGCAAGTATAAATCTTTGTTAGTAGCTTGGTGGCTACGATTTCGTTAGGCCTGGTCTGGAACTAATGGTTAAAAGTCTAACGAATTACACCTTGGGTGAGGTGTGAAGTCCGCACGGGCGGCCTGATCATTAGAAAGGGGTTGATCAGAGGCAGAGAGGGGGAAAGTGCTAGCGTATACATTTGCTGGAGGCAGTGTAGAAGCGCAGCTGTTGTTGCAGGTGTGGCATGCAACGGAGAGAGTGTGATTCATGACTTGGTTCTTTCGTAGGATGACATTTATCACACTGGCTCAGATAACTGTGGGGTATCTGCCGGGGTTTAGAATTGATCTTCTAAACTTGAACTGACTTTGGGGAACAAGCTAGGTGCTTGCAAGTCAGAGTTAATCTCACAACGAGACAAGAGGGGAGGGGCCTAAATTGTAGAGGGGTCTACTTGTCTGTGGCGACACCGGAGACGCCGGGCGTGCGTCTGTCTATGAGAGTATTACCAAGGACTTCCAGGAGAGACTGTGTTTTATCTCCAGTGAATTGTTCAAGGGTGGTTTGGAACAATTTCTTCTTTTCAGGGGACTGAAAGGTGTGGAAGAGGGAAAGGGGTCACTTGGGATTTTTGAGAAAAATTATTACATTTTGTCGAACCATCCACACCTTGGGGAGCACCAGGCCACTGATGATAGTTTTGTTTATATTTGCCTTTCCATGCTTGTCTACTTGTTGCAGTCTTGCCAGCCTGATTGTTCAATTGTGCATTATTGACTGTTTGCTCGATTTGACTATTTCACGCGGTTGTGAAGTTTTCGAGATGGAGCTTCGTTCGGGACGCGCTACGGGGGAAGATAGCGATACCGAGGCGGTAGTGGAGACGAGAGGAGATAGAATAGCCAGGTGGCGCTCGTTTGCTACCGAGTTGGGGGTAGAAGCTTCAAATGTTCCTACATTCATAGCGGAGCGCATGACTCAGGAGGAGGCTGAGATGGCGCGTTTGGAACTAGAGAGAGCAAGGCTGGAAGATGCACGAGAAAGAGAGGATGAGAAGGCTGAAAGAGAGAAAGAAAGGGATGAAGAGAGGGTGAAGAGAGAGCGACGGAAGCGTGAGAGAGAACGCACGGAAGCAGAAGAGAGACTGAGGAGAGAAAAAGAGGAGCATGATCTGCGAATGCAAGTGTTGACTCAAGAGGCCAGACTGAAAGCTCGAGAGGAAGAGGACCACCCGAGTATGAGTGAAGAGTCTGAAGAGAGTCGCGCAGATCCGAATTTCAGGGCTTCTATTCCGTTGTTCGATGAGATGAAAGAAGAGATCGCTACGTGGCTACGTAGGTTCGAACGCGTAGCAAATGTGTGCAAGTGGAGCGAAGATACTTGGGCTACGCGTATATCGACTAGGCTTACGGGAAAAGCTGCGGAGTTGTACAACTCCCTAGACGATGACACTGCAGAGAACTACGTGAGTCTGAAAGCGGCGCTGCTGACGCGCTATCAACTCACTGCCGAGACTTACCGGCAGAGGTTTCGGTCATGCAAGAGGAAAGAAAGCGAGACTTATGCTCAGCTCTGTGCTCGCTTGTCTGAAAATCTAACGAAATGGCAGGAGCTTTCAAAGATTTCCGAGTTAAGACAACTCGTCCTCCTCGAGCAGTTCCTACAGTCGCTGCCTACCGAGATGACTGTGTACATTAAAGAGAGGAGACCTCAGACGCTGACTGAGGCAGGTGAACTGGCCGAAATCTATGCTGAAGCGCACAGCGGGTGCGAACGGAAACCTTTCCGATTTAGTCAACCACAGGGTGGGAACTTTCATGGGAAGGGAAAAGCCAAGAATGGGAAGAAAAGGGGAACGAAAGGGATGGGAACAGGGGGGCAGAGCACTAGGAAGTGTTACATCTGTCAGTCGCCCAAGCACCTCGCGAGGGATTGTTCAAAGAGAGTGAAGACTGCAGGGGCAGTATCAGGGGGGCCTGTTCGATCTCTGGGGCCCGTCGCCGTTCCTACTTTGTGTCTTCCCTGTAGCCGTCTGAGCTACGACCCGAGATGTACTGTAACCATGGACGGGGTGAGAGTTCAGGGACTCCGCGACACTGGATCGCAGGTGTGCGTAGTGAAGCGTGCACTTGTTGCACCCTCTAAGTTCAAAGGTCAGGAGCTAGAGGTAGCCATGGCTGAGGTCAGCCTGAAGAGATTCTATCCTGTCGTTCGCGTAAAAGTAGATAGTCCTTTCTACTCCGGTGATGTAGAGGCGGTTGTGATGGAATCACCCACAGCCGACTTTATCATAGGGAATCACGCTCTGCTGAGCGATTCCGTCGTCCTTCCTGTGTATGAGCAACCGAAGTCAGTCTCTGTGCTGACGCGCGCTCAGGAAACTGCTAAGAGAAAAGGGAAGACTACTCCGCTGCATGTAGTTTCACCTGGGCTGGGGGAAGTGACACCTGGGAAGTTGGGGGAAATGCAGTTAACCGATTCTTCCCTCCGTCACTGCCGAGAGGCTGCGGAGAAAAGAACAGTGACCTTGACCAAGCAATCTGGGGAAGTCCGCTTCGTGTGGAAGAAAGGGTTGCTATACAGAGAGTTCCGAGGGAAAGGAGCCGTGTACACACAGGTGGTGGTGCCGAGTCAACTTAGGACAGGGGTTTTGCGACTCGCCCACGAGCCGCCCATGGGAGGTCACATGGGAGTGCAAAGAACTAGGGAAAGAGTATGGAAACATTTTTATTGGCCCGGGATGTGTCGAGACACGCCACTTTGTGTCATCTTGTGACAAGTGTCCGAGAGTTTGCCCTAAGCTGCAGAAAGTGCCGATAGGCAAGATGCCTCTCATCAATACTCCGTTTGAGAGAGTCGCAGTTGATATCGTGGGTCCGATCACTCCTGCTGCGGAGAGTGGCAACCGGTACATTCTGGTCCTAGTGGACTACGCCACGCGGTACCCTGAAGCGATACCACTGAAAAGTATCGATGCTGTCACGGTAGCAGAAGCTATGTGGCAAGTTTGGACATGAGTGGGAATTCCCGCAGAGATATTGACTGACAGGGGAACCCAGTTCATGAGCGAAGTGATGCACGAGGTCGAGAGGCTACTCGCCATCAAGGGGCTAGCTACGACCCCCTACCACCCTCAGGGAAATGGACTCGTCGAGCGCTATAACGGCACGCTCAAGACGATGTTGCGAAAGTTATCGCAAGAAAAGCCCAAGCAGTGGGACCGGTATATTCCCGCGCTCTTGTTCGCGTACCGGGAAGTCCCACAAGAGAGCCTAGGGTTTTCCCCTTTCGAACTGCTGTATGGACGTACCGTTCGCGGCCCGATGGCAGTACTCCGAGGCCTGTGGACCGAGGAGGGGGCCGATGAACAAGTTCGCACTACGTCTGAGTACGTGGTCGAACTGCGCAACCGCATTGAGGAAACCTGCAAGCTGGCGCGCCGACGGTTGGCCACCGCTTCAGAGCGGCACGCTGGAGTGTTCAACAGAAAGTCAGTTGAGCGACAGTTCCATCCGGGGGAACAAGTGCTGCTGTTGCTGCCGCAACAGCATAACAAGCTCCAGCTGTGCTGGCAGGGACCTTTTGAGGTTGTGCAGAGGCGAGGGGAGTGCGACTACCTCATCAGAGCTTATGGGCGTGAGCGGCTCTATCATGCCAATCTCTTGAAGAGGTACCGAGTTCGACAGACGGGGGAGTCTGACCACCCGGCCCCTGCGATTGCCGTCGCAGTGGTCGAGGAGGGAGAGGACATGACTCCGCCCAACCGCGAACTTCCCCTTCCTCAGCTAGCGGGCGAGGAATCTGCTGGAGACATCGTGCTGGCTGCTACGTTAACCAACAGCCAGAGGAGGCAAGCGTTGAGTCTTGCGGCGAGGTACGAGGCAGTCCTGACTGACCTCCCTCTCCAGACCGACCTTGTCTCCTTTGACATGACGGTTGAGACCGCACGACCCGTCAGAGTCCGGCAGTACCCTCTCCCGTATGCGAAACTCGAGACAGTGAAAGAGGAGGTGAAGGCGATGTTGCGGCTCGGCGTCATCGAGCCTGCAGCTTCGCCTTACAACGCTCCGGTCGTTCTCGTTAGGAAGAAGGATGGGCAACACCGGTTCTGCGTCGACTACCGGTCATTGAACAGTGTGACTGTGTTCGACGCCGAACCCCTGCCTGACGTAGAACACCTCTTTGCCAAGATCGGTGGGGCAAAATTCTTCACAAAAATAGATCTCTCGAAGGGCTATTGGCAAATCCCTGTGCGGGAGGATGTGCGACCCATGACCGCTTTCACTACCCCGGCGGGCCAGTTTTAGTTCCGCGTCATGCCCTTTGGATTGAAGAACGCTGTAGCGGTCTTCTCTCGCATGATGCGGGCCCTGCTGGAACCGCTGGGGAGGAGCGATGTCCATAACTTCATGGACGACATCCTCATCGCTACGAGGACTTGGCCAGAGCACCTAGAGGCTCTGGAAGCCGTTTTGAAGTGTCTCAGGCGGGCTAACCTCTCAGCCCGACCCACGAAGTGTTGCGTGGGGTTCCAAGAATTGAGCTTCTTGGGACACGTGGTGAGGGAAGGGGAGATCCTACCTGAGGCAGACAAGATCGAGAAGGTTGAGAATGCGCCAGTGCCAGAGACCAAGAAGCAGGTGCGTGCGTTCTTGGGTCTCGCGGGATATTATCGGAAATTCATCCCCAACTTTTCGGCCATTGCTCTCCCTCTCTCGAATCTCACTAGAAAGAGTGCACCGAATCATGTAGTGTGGACAACGGAGTGCGAGACCGCGTTCAGAGCGCTGAAAGCGAGGCTGACGGCACGGCCTGTTTTGCAGCTGCCTGACCTGTCAAACCCGTTCGTCCTACGAACCGACGCCTCAGACAGTGGTCTGGGAGCTGTCCTCTTACAGGAAAAGAGCGGAGTGCTCCACCCGGTTGCTTATGCCAGCCGCAAGCTGTCCGGTGCGGAGAGTCGCTACTCCACCATCGAGCGGGAATGCTTGGCGGTAGTGTGGGCACTCCACAAATTCCAGCCATATCTTTATGGCAGACCGTTCATCCTAGAAACGGATCATCAACCACTGCGCTATTTGCAGACGGCCAAGGTGGCGAACGGGAGACTCATGCGCTGGAGTCTCCTACTGCAAGCGTACAGCTTCACTGTGAGGGTGATCCCTGGGAGCAAAAACGTGGGGGCTGACTACCTCAGTCGAGCCTGTGCCCCAGGGGAAGCTGTCTAGTGGTGTACTTCTGAGAAATGTCCAATCCTGTTGCTCAGATATGGAAGTAGAGTTTGTTAAAAGGTGTGGGTCATTCCTGAGCGGGTGGGTTTATTCCTTAACTCTTATAATAAAATAGATTATTTAACTTGGGAGTAAAGTCGATGGATAGGGAGGGTCCTTTCATATTACGGGTGGACAGATATATTGGTGAGGAAGTTTTTGCTAGGTGCGAACCTGGTGGTTCGGACTTAAGCGGGGAGGCTTGTCGCGTGATGCACGACGAAAAGTGTGATGTAGTGTTATTGAGTGTTATTGTTAAATTGGTTGTATGTGAATCTACTCCGTGTCTGCGTTCGAGCGTTTGGCGCATTGGGCGGAGCTATCGTGTAGCGGGGGCTACTGCGTACCTCCAGGGGGGCCTGGGGGGTCTCTTGGAGGTGGTATAGCGTAATACTACAGGGTTCACACGTTCTCCAGCATGGGCTGAGAGCCCGCGAACTTTGTTAAGTGATGATTGGAGAAAACACTAGAGGCGGGAAAATTCTCATTATTGATTGGTGGGTAATCACGTGGGAGAAGCGACGCGAAGGCTCGATAGCATCTGGGTGATTAGTTCAATTCCATTGGTCTGGATGGAGGGAGCAAGCGCGCATCGTCTATGCCACTAACGCTTAAGCTGCGTGGGCAGCTTGCGGGCGAAGTCTTTTCGCTCTGGTGGAGTTTCTCTGTGTCAACTCAGGCTAGAAGTTGAGCACGTGAGAATGGGAAGGGAGTCTTCCAGTGACTAGGACGGAGTTTCCTTGGACCACACCATGGCCTGACGACTGAGGTGAATATTGCTGTCTCGCCATATTGCTTTCACCGCGTGGGGTGTTTGACTGTTTGATCTGGGCGGGAAACAGGTCATCCGTTTGGCATGGGTGATTCGTACCTCTAAGTCTAAAGTAAATCTATGGGAAATCACTGGGACGAGTAACTGTCTCCATGTGGAAATGATTTAGGGGTTCACTTTGTGAGTAATGAAGTTTTGATTCAAACTTTCTCGCCGGGAGCGGGTAAAGCGGTTCAACTGGGCATCGGGATTGGGATGCACCGCTTAAACTTTGAATTTCGTATGAGTGGGCTCAAAATGAGAAAAAAGAAAAGGGTAGTTTGTTTATGGGGGCGAAAACGGTTGTGTGTTTCAGGCTACTTGGCTGTTTGGCTGCCTGCGTTCTTAACTGCTCAGCCGCTGGGTTGCTTTGCTGCTTGTCTGGTTATCTATGTGTCTACCGGTCTACCGACCTACTCATACCTTCGTTCCTACGTAATTCTACGGGTGCTGCGACTGCTACTGGTGAAGCTCTGCAGTATCGTCACGTCGAGTCCGCACAGGTGGATCTCGAGGTATATCGTCGTCTCTGAGGGAAGCTGCGCCGGCAGGGGTCCAGGTGCAAGGCTGAGAGCGACGCTGGAAGTGCACGGGAATGCTTCGTCTGACTGTATTGGTTCCTACGGTCGTGCAAGTATAAATCTTCGTTAGTAGCTTGGTGGCTACGATTTCGTTAGGCCTGGTCTGGAACTAATGGTTAAAGGTCTAACGAATTACACCTTGGGTGAGGTGTGAAGTCCGCACGGGCGGCCTGATCATTAGAAAGGGGTTGATCAGAGGCAGAGAGGGGGAAAGTGCTAGCGTATACATTTGCTGGAGGCAGTGTAGAAGCGCAGCTGTTGTTGCAGGTGTGGCATGCAACGGAGAGAGTGTGATTCATGACTTGGTTCTTTCGTAGGATGACATTTATCACACTGGCTCAGATAACTGTGGGGTATCTGCCGGGGTTTAGAATTGATCTTCTAAACTTGAACTGACTTTGGGGAACAAGCTAGGTGCTTGCAAGTCAGAGTTAATCTCACAACGAGACAAGAGGGGAGGGGCCTAAATTGTAGAGGGGTCTACTTGTCTGTGGCGACACCGGAGACGCCGGGCGGGCGTCTGTCTATGAGAGTATTACCAAGGACTTCCAGGAGAGACTGTGTTTTATCTCCAGTGAATTGTTCAAGGGTGGTTTGGAACAATTTCTTCTTTTCAGGGGACTGAAAGGTGTGGAAGAGGGAAAGGGGTCACTTGGGATTTCTGTGAGATTGGTTGTGTTTATCGCTCATATAGCTCTGATAGCGTGCACCGGGGAAAGTCACGCGGAGATTGGAATGTTCTGGACCGGGAGAGTATCCGGGCAACGAAAGGGGTAAGCGTTTGTCCTTTTCATTTACTTCCTCGCTTGTTGTTAGTACCAACATTGGTTGTTACTCGTGTGAGTGGTTTCATGTGAGTTTGTCGGGCGAGGAGTGGCTTGCGCGAACGAGTGTTTGCGTGGAGAGTGGAGTCTGCTGTGTTTACCTTTCACCGTTCAGGTTTGGGCGGAAGTGGGTCACCGCTAGCGGGGGAAAGGGGGAGGAGCCAGCCGAGGGGTAGAGGCTTCATTGGTATGCAGTGACAGTGGTACGTGGCTGTATGGAAGTTAATTGGAGTAACTTCATTTCTTTGAGTTGTGGGAAAATTCTACTAAATCTTCTGAAGGGAGATAGTAAATTGGAATTGGAATTTTGGGAGAAGTTTGGAAATAAGCCTATTTAACTGGGGTTTGTTAAATGCTTTTGGTAAAGCTGTGAGGGCTGTTATGAATGGAAGTGAGAGAGACTTGTTGTCATGTAGTGTGAGTTGTTTCGCTTCTATTTCTTGTGGAGATTATTATTGTTCTGAAGATGCTCGTCAGAACGAGGGGTTGAAGAGTTGTGGATTTTTGTGCTAGAGACGTTGGTGGATTTTTATTCCAGTTTCTTGTGAAATGATGGAGGGAAGAGGAAAGTTGGAGATTGTTTTTCTTGTACCCTGATTATCACCCTAGTCACTGGTGACCTAGGCGTTGACCTTGTGTAAGGGTATTGAGTATTTTTGAATTGTTTCTCATTTCCCTGTTCAGGGGATTGTTGTTGTTGTTTGTTTTTGATCCCGACAGGAAGCGGAAGTGTACCACCTTGCCCGCTGCCTGTCCCCTTTGTTTTGGTTTTCTTTTCTTTGTGCTTTATCACCTGCTTACCTTCCTCTGCGGTCCTGTGCCGCTAGGAAGAGTTCTCAGTTGTTGAATAAACTTATTGTTAATTTTAAAAACTTGATTCAGTGGTCTGTAGTCATTTGAGTCCTTGACATTTCCTGATGTTTGTGGTGTCCCCCCAAGGAGTGAAGGTTTAGTTTAGCATGTAAACTACTTTGTTTATCTGGGTTACCTCTCCTTGGGATGATTACATCGTTCTCCGGGAAGGAACCTTTAACTATCCAAGTTTAAGGTAAGCAAAAAACGCGACAAAAACTAATTGTGTCTCTAAGAGCGAACAACACATGATGGACCATTCTAACAATATGTGATCTAGACATCTCCCGGTAACCACTTTCACTGACTGGGCCAGCCCTGGCTGCACTTCTAGAGCAGGCCGCCTAAGTTCAGTAATTAATCAGCTAATCAACGGGCATCTAATTGCTCCAAGCGTACGTTGCTCCACGGAGTCTCTGAAACAATCTGTTTATCCCAAGATCATGTCATCAGTTTTGGGCAATCATTGTAGTCTGCCAAGGTCACTGTCATGAAAGATTTGACAGATGGATCAGAAAGGTTCTTCACATTCTGCAATGCTGGTTCCTATGACCGAATTGCATGGAAAGGTTAGGCAACGAAAGCTTGAAAGGATGCCACAAAAGGACCATGATTAGGGTAATGATGGCCAGTTCAACATGGTCGAAGGTGAATGGCAAGTATGGCTTAAGACTTCCTTATACTTCTTTGAGTTAAAGTACCGCAGTCAAACGATAAGAACATACGGGATGTTTTACCCACACCGTAAAATACTACGAGAACTGAATTGACCTGATCTGAATTGGGCTGAATTGAACTTACTCAAATTGTATTGAACTAAGCTGAGGGTGAGATAGGGGTTGGGTGGGAGAGAGAGAGAGAGAGAGAGAGAGAGAGAGAGAGAGAGAGAGAAAGAGAGGGAGAGC